>JAPMUY010000473.1:90000-120000 GCA_026901105.3 Galaxias olidus | reverse complement strand
ATTCATGTATTCCCAGCCAGCATATTATTACCTGAAGTTGTGAGAGCTGCCCGATCTCCACAGCCCTGCTTTGTGGGCCTCTTGGCTGGGGGCTGAGGCTGGCCTCCCTGGGTGATTCTGCGTGGAGCACTGCCTCTTGTTGGGTTTTAGTCTGGTGTGTACAGCGTGTGGATGTAACTCCTACATCAGGCCCCTCTCGACGCCGCCCTCCCCTCTCTTTCCATCTCGCTCTCTCTCTCAGCAAAGCAGCCAATCGGAGCCCCGGCTGTGTGGTGGACGGAATCTATTTTTGATGCCCGGGTTCCCCTCCGCGAGTGGGGTTAGGCTGTTTCTAACGAGCCGTGTGCGCGTGGACGGCGCGGCGGCTCTGTCTGCTATTGATAAATGATTAACGCTTCAGAAGGTGTGTGTGTGTGGGGGGGGGGGGGGTGTGAGGGAGGGAGGTGGGAGGTGGGTGCTGGCGCTCCTCCGGTGAATGGGCTTCTCCTCTGAATATTTCATCAGCTCACAGATGCGATGCTGTCTGTTGAGCCGCCAATACAGCGCCTCGGTTGCATCATAAAGCCCTGGATAGTGATCTCCCAGCCAGCCCCCATAAACACCCATCCCGCTTTTTATTGGGTTTTTTTTAAGCGGGAACGTTGGCTCACGCCGTATAGCAGCGTGTATTTCTTTTTTTTTTTTTTTTAGGCTTATCCTCACCTGGAAGCGGTCCTGGCCGCTTACGGTATGACTCATTTTCCCAGCATGCATCTCCGCTGCGGGCCGCAGCAGGGGCCCCGGTGAAGAGAACCCCGCCCCCTCATTACTGTTAAGTGTGGCTCCAAGAGGAGAGGCGGCAGCCTCCATTCTCCTCACGTCTCCTCCACTGGCGGCAGAATAGTTTACAGCAAACAAAACATAGCCGTAAAAAAGAGAGAAAAAAAAGCATATCGTTATTTAGATATTTTTTATCTTTCTTTTTTTTGTACTGGAAAACACATTAACGAGCTGTAAAGTACTTCTGATGACAGAACTCCCTCCGAGTGCTTATCCATGACACACAAAGAAGAGCAGCGACTTGCTGAGTCAGAGGAACTGAAATGTAGGAGGCCCGGCGTTTGGAATCGGCGGGCGTCTGTTTGCTGCTCACTCCACATCCTCCCTTCGCCCACTTCCCCCTGCAGTACAGCCGGCTATCCCGGGGGGCGCCGTCCCCCAGCGGGCCCATCTGCCTGTCTGTTTGTGTTAGACTGCCACCTCCTGTCTCGGAGCCCGGGGACGCCAGCGGGCACGGCCGCCAGAGCCAGCGTGGGCAGAAAACAGAGTGAGGGCTACTGAGAGGACACGAGAGAGAGGGAGAGAGACAGAGAGGGGGAAGGGGAAGAGATGGGTGGAAAGGAGAGGGAAAAGAGAGGGAGAAAGAGAGATTGGGTGAAGCCTGCGGAGGGAAAGTACAGAGAGAGAGAGTTCTCTCCCCCAGCTCTGATCAAAGGGCCCTCTCTCTAATCCTCTAGATTCAGCAGTCAGCCTGTCACTGAGCATTTCCAGGCACCAGGGAGAGATGGGGAAAAGAAAGAAAGAGAGAGAGAGAGGGAGAACGAGAGAGAGAAAGCGAGAGAGAGAGAGAGAGAGAGAGAGAGAAGAACACTTGGGGCTAAACTGCCCTAAAGTGCTGCTATTTTTACTTGTTTTGGTGAAGGCACAGACCCCCCCCCCCCCCCCCCCCCAGCCGAGTGCATGCACACAGTCTGGCCAAATTAGATGAAGTAAACATGGACCGGACCTGAGGTTGTTGCTCTCACAGTGGAGACTCCACTTTGGACTTGTTAGGCCATTCCATATAGAATCCCTACGACCAATTCAGTTCTGATTCTAAATACCTTTATCCAGGGTTTGTATCCACCCCCCAGCCCCCCAATCTGTACTCCTATATGTTTTTCATCCAGGTCCTGGTCTCCTTTGAATGAAAACACCATTACCTGACTATTCCATTCCATTCCCACTGCGAAGTAGAACGCAGCGCTGGTCTTAATTGTTTTGGAGCGAATTCTATTCGAAGGCATACGCGCATGATAGCATGTCAGGGTTCCTGTGCATTTTTGGCCCAGTTTAATCACCTCTGCGTATATAATGGAACAGCACATCTGAGACCATCACTAACTGCTTAAATAAGTTACACAACAGCTAAATACTTATTTTTTTTAATGTTGTTTCACCTCATAGCAGTTTTCGTCTAATTGTTATTATTGATGCCCTGCATATGTATTTTAAACCGCATGGAAATCTCTATATTACTTTATGATAATACGAAATTGCACATAATACAGGGGAACCTAATTTCACAAGACTTTTACCCCTCTGTGCCCACAACTTACTACTCCTCCTCGACACACACACACACACACACACACTCACACACACACACACAAACACACACACACACACACACACACACACACACACACACACACCTCTCATTACGCACACAGCTCATCACACACACACACACACACACACACACACACACACACACACACACACACACACGCGCGCGCGCAGCGTTATCGGACAACAGTAGATTATCCCCTCTGGATCCCAAAAAGACTATGAATGTGAATGAAGTGTTGAGGCTGCAGTAACAACACAGAAACCAATCATTTTCCCCCCACCATATGGTGATAGAGAGTGAAATATAATGGCACGTTGGTAATGGAAAAAGAAGAGAGACAAGCGCTGGGATCCATTCTTACAATAGACGGACAGCTAAGTTGATTTGCGAAAAGGAGGGAATAACGAAACGAGCGGGGGGGAAAAAAATAAATGAAGTGTCGGAGGAGCCACGGCGTGTAGAGATGGAAGGGAGGGAGGATGGGAAGGGAGAGAGGTAAGGTCAGGGGAGGGAGAGAGAGAGAGAGAACGAGAGGGCCGGCCCAGCCAGCCAACAGTGCTGGAGGATAAGGAGGAGCAGGAGGAGGAGGAGTAGGGGGATAAAAGTGCGTGGTGAGGTAATGGCAGTGATGAATAGCCCGGGGTGGATCAGTGGAAGCCAGGTTGCTGTTTGAAGATTAGATTTGAATGCCCGCGCTTTTGACTGGAGGAGAAAGAATCACAGGAAAGAGAGGCAAATTAGGAATTTATTTCCAGGGAATATGAACTGATTATCCACCCGGGGTTTTTGCCCTTGAAGAGGCACCCGTCCCTCCTTGCCTCGTTGCTTTTGTACACATTGAGAAAAGAGGGGGGCCGGTGGTGTGAAGGTGATTCGGGGTAGGAGTGAGGGGGCGCACGCTATTTTTAAACGATGCTACCAAACGAAACCCACGTGAGTGAACACGTGCAGGAAAACCTTTTAAAGACCTTTATTTTGGGATGCCATGTCTCACATCATCAAAGGCTCACCAGCCCCAGCAGGAGGCCCTTCCAAACGCTACAATGTGAAAAGGGAAAGGGAAAAGGGGGGGGGGGAGGGGAACACGAGAATTCAAAACAACACCACGCCTCAGCCTACACGGTCGTTCGACAGCTTTTTGATGTCGGCAGACTTTAAACAGCAGCCGTCGGCGGAAACGGGTCAAAAGGGTCGCTTTCCAGAGTCGTGGGCGATGTGTTTTTTCTTCATTCGAACACGGTGTCCTCTGCCTCCATTTTGCCTAGTGGCCTGGATGAATGTCTGTTCTGTGGCTTTGAGCGAGTTTCCAAGTGGCCGCTGCGTGCATATTGATATAAAACTCCGGCTTTCATTAGATGAATAGAGAGCCCCCTCTGAATGGATTTCACTTTGGGTCCACTTCAAGGCTGGACTACTTAACTGTCATTTTGCCTCCGTCTCGCCCCTTCCACTCTGACATGCCTTGAATGGAAATGTTCTGAGATATCGACCCGGTGGGGGGGGGCTTGATAATTGTGGATACACACCACAGACCTGAGTCTGAGATCTTTTGGTCGTACGTGTCGTATGCGAGTGTTTCTCTGTGTGTGGGTGTGTGTGTGTAGGTGTGTGTCTCTGGGTGTGTGTGTTAACACACCAGGCCATAGGCGGCAGGCACTCAGCTCTCCTCAGCGCCGTCCCCGCAACGCCGGCGGCCAGCGGGGCGACTAAAATAGTACTCTGTCTGTTGCCAAGGTTACACCATTGACAGCGTGACACAGCCATTCATTCTCAATACTGTATCTCCCCTGGCCTTCTGTGAGAAAGTGGCTGCTAATCTTAGCCCTCCATCGGCCCGCCTGTCAGTGTGTGAGTGGGGAGGCACGGCGATGACGGAAAAGGGGGGAGTCGGGTCTGAAGCGCTCCCCTTTACTCGCACCCCCCCACCGCCACCACGCTCGAGGAATCAAAGACCTCACCCCTTCCTCACCCCGTGCCCCCCTCCCCCTCCGACGTGTCATCACGCTTCCCCGGCTCCCTGATAAAAGCCGGCGGCCCCCTTTTTTGGCTCCCTCCCGCCGGCGGTCGGCCTGAAGGCTGAAATCGGAGCCGTTTCTATGCAGCCCCATGTGTCACTTTTCCATTTGCAGGTGCGCCGCGCGGTGTGGGAGGAGGAGAGCGAGGGGGACTTGAATGGCAACCGGATGGTAGTCACAATAAAAGTGTAATTGAAAGATATGTTATCGTGACTGACTCCTCTCCGGGTTTCATGCTGGGGGAAGTGGTATCTGAGAGACACTCCTGCTTCCAAAAACGGAGGGGAAGAAAGGAAACCTCTTTTAATTAAAAAATAGTGCTCAAAGGGGCAACCGAAAGTTGAAACTGGAGGCATGTTTGGCATGAATAAGTCGACCGGCTTCTTTGTGCGGGTGACATTGACAAATAGAGCGCTGCGCTTTAAAAAAAAAAAAAAAGAGAAAAAAATGGAGACTTATCTTTTGATGGGTAATGAATTCAGAGTCGTTGGAGATGAGCGTGCGCTTTGAGGTTCAGGGGGCTTTGACAGAACCCGCGTCGTCTTCCTCTGGCAAACACATGACACCCCCAGCCTGATGGGTGAGAAGGGGCACATGCGACTGTCTGGCTTCGTCATAGCTGTGCTGCTATAGGGTTGACGTTGCTATATATCGGTTGTGTGCAACTTCTCTCAATTCGTTTGGGCAGGTTGTGTGGTCTCTAACCCACACACACACACACACACACACACACACACACTCACTCACACACACAGATGCACACATGAATGCATGCAGAACAGTGTGGTTCACATTTTCTTGCAGCAAAGGAACTGGGGTTGCATGGAGTGACAGACTTCCACAGTCAACAGTCTGCCGGACACATGGCCATTTAACAAGTCACTCTGTGCACAACCGTTTTTTTTATGACAGACACAGTTCTCAAGATGTGCAAAAACCCATTTCTGTTCAATTGCTCCCAGCGGCAGTCCCAAATAGATTTAGCAATGATACGACGAGAGAGGGGAGATTGGGAGCAAAAGAGAGAGAGGCAGGGAGAGAGAGCTAGAGAATCAAGTGAGAGCCGAGGGGGAAAAAAGAGGACTTGGAGAGCATGAGGGGTTGAAAAAGAGGAAAACGGGTTCGTAAAAATAGACTGCGAACGAGCCAGTGCCGGGATTTTCTTTTTTTGGGAAGGGTGGGGGGGGGGGTGGGGGGGGGGGGGGGGGGGGGGGGGGGGGGGGGGGGGGGGGGGGGGGGGGGGGGGGAGGGGGGGGGGGGTGGGGGGGGAGGGAGGGAGAGTTGGGTTTAGAGAGGCTTTGAATGGATTTGAATCACCAGCCTGATCTGCCATCAGCCTATTTTTATTAGCTGCTCCACAGTGCAGTTAGCGTTGGGATTACAACCAGTGCCTGTCTTCTTCAGGGTCTCCTCGGCCTTGCTTCTGCTTGAGCAGTTCTCTCACGTCTCCTCTCCCCCTCTCCTCCTCCTCCCTCCCCGTTGCCCCACGCTTTAATGTCTTTCCAAGTCGCCTTTTTGTTTTTCCGACCCGACTATACGAGTGTCACTGGTCGCAAATTAGGGAACAAACGCGGAGGCAATTAGAAATGTTTACCATGCTTGCCATTCCTTTATTTGGTAACGAGGGATCCCTCGTCTTAACGTCTTTGGAGAGCGGCCGCGGATATTCAAACGAGCTCCTTTATTGTGGGGTCACATCCAATCGGGGGGGGGGCTGCGGCGTTGCGCAAACTCTTAATTGACAGTAAACGTATCGTATCCCCTGGAGTGGCGCTCGTATTGTCCCGCCCCTGACCGCCTTGAGTGGCGCTCGCTCGTGTCCTCAGCCGCTAATTTATGCCACACCAGATCTGGGCCTGATTGCAAAACGTACGGGGTGAGACGGGAGAGAGTCTCGGCGTCGCCTACACCTGTGTCCGATACGTGCACGCACACGCATGCACGCACGCTCTCTCTCGCGCGCTGTTTCTCTTTCTCTCTCTCACTCTCTCTCTCTGTCTCTCTCTGTCTCTCTTTCATGATTACATATTAAAACTGTAGCCCCCCCCCCCATCTGTCGGCTTTGCCATTTGATGAGACGAGGAACAGAGGCGCCCCGAGTTTAGCTCAGGTTTACAAGGAGTAAGGAACGTAGAAACGCTTTGTGTCGATGCAGGAGGTCGTCGTCCCCCCCCCCTCTCTCTCTCTCTCTGCCTAGCCTGACGACGTTAAGCGTCCCTTATTACCGGCGAACATGAAAAGCACATGGTGTGGGTTTGTCCTAAGCTAAACCGCCAGGCTTGGCTCGGCATCTGAGCGGGGAAAAAAAGGCGCAATAAGGACGACGGTTTATTTAGGATGAGGCGGGAAGGCCCCCCCCCCCCCCGGGGTGCTTTGTTGGTAACGGGAACCTCACCGCACTCCCAATCTAGTTGCCAGCAACATATGAAGGGGATAAAGTGGGGCTCTATTGAATTTGTTGTTGACTCTGAAGATCCTCTTGCAGGCTGCCGGCGTATTGCATTTTGCTGGCTCCTCCTCCAGCCCCCCAGACCAGCCTTCAGCGGGGCCGGCCTGCGATTGAATCAGACAGTGCTCGGGATCCTCACCACCAGCATGGGCTGAACACTATTGAATTGCTCGCGCCTTGTAGATCCACAACTCTAACTTCTTTAGACTTCATCGGATTTACCCTCCTCGGCCGATCAATGATACTGAAGTTTCGCAAGAGGCCCTGCATTGAGCCGCCCGAAAGCCCTCGCGCGTCTCCGCTCGCCGGGCCCCCGTTTGTTCGGCCGGGCTGTTTTTTGGAACCCGCCCGGGCTGTCACGCCCAAATGAACACATTCGGAGTCGTCGTCCCCTCCTCTTCCCTTTTCAAATGAGCAGCATGAAAAGCCATTTGAATAGTGCCGACTGGGCCATACGTACCGCCGTAAAACACTGGGAGCTTTCGCTTGCATTGCCAGATAAAGATTGAATAAAACAAAAAGAAAAAAAAAGAAGCTGTCTTGGCCGCGGCCGAGGTGGGAGAGAGATAGGATCAGCGCCTCGCCGCGCGGCTCCTCCGCATCCACGGCACTCTGCATAATCCCGCACAAATGTCCTAACGGGTGTCCCCATGATCATTAATTTATTTATTTTTGCAAACGTTGCACATAGCAGAATAAAAGAGTGTCTTTTCACAAACAGCTTTGGTGTTGCGTACAGTAGAGCGCTCTCCTCTATTGCACTGAAGGCCACATGACCGGGGCCCTATGTGCATTGTGATTCACCAATGGCCCCCTGGGTAATGAAGGGCCTAATAGATAAATCCATCAGCGTGTCTGTGCTGCTGCTGCTGCTGCTGTGTGTGTGTGTGTGTGTGTGTGTGTGTGTGAGTCGGTGCGTGTGTGTGTGTGCGTGTGTGTCTCTGTGTGTGTGTCTTTGTGTGTGTGTGTGTGTGTCCCTGTGTGTCTCTGTGTGTCTGTGCTTGTGTCTGTGTGTCTTTGTGTGTGTGTGTGTGTCTGTGAGTACGTGTGTGTGTGTGTGTGTGTGTGTGTGTGTCTCTCTCGCTCTGTGTGTGTGTGTGTGTGTGTGTGTGTCTCTCTCGCTCTGTGTGTGTGTGTGTGTGTGTGTGTGTGTGTGTGTGTGTGTGTGTGTGTGTGTGGATACAGGCAGGCAGGGTGTGGACGTGCCCAGTCTCTCTGGGTTCTCTGAGGGGATGGGATGGGAAGGGATGCCGCGGCCGGGCTGGCAGGCCTGATGAATGGACGCCACGCCGCTCCTTGACAGAGACGAATGTGACGGCCCCCGTCCTGCCCAAAGGGGGAGGCAGGGGGGGGGAGGCGCCGAGACCGCTGAGGGCCAATCCTGTGACGCTGCTGACCGCCCCCCAACCCCCGCCTTTCCTTGTTGCATTTCCCCGCCGGCTCAGCCCTAGGCAATGGAAGGCTGCGGAATAGGCAGAGGAGGAGGAGGAGAAGGAAGAGAGAGGAGGAGGAGGAAGGGGGAGAGAGGAGGAGAGAGGAAGATCAGACCAGCCTGACAGCGCCAGTGAAGTCTGCCTCCCTCTGCATCCTTCCTCGGAAACAAACACAGGAACACACTTCTGAGGCCGGACAGACGAGGGACTCAGGACACTATAGATTTGACTTGACACGCGGGGTACGCCAAGAAAGAATATAAAAATAAAAAAGATGGCCTGGATTTGTGAGAAAAGAAAGACCTCAGCCCAACATGGCTGGCTCCCACATTTTTTGCAGAGAGGACAAACAACACTTGAAAGCCTCTTCACTCTTTTTTTGTCAAAGGCATATATTCTGTACGAATTACATATTTCAGGGACACAAAGAGCTCGCCAAAGCAACACGCAAACGCGACGACGCTCTCTAAAAAAAAAGCTTTTCCTTTTCGATATTTCTCTCTCCGCGATGTAGTAATTCCCGCTCAAAGGCGGGGTAAAGTCGGGGGGAGGCGCAAAGCGTTGGGAGTTATTCACTGCCATTAGAGGGGAAGAAATTAAAGACTACAGATCAATAGGCGTGTTGTTTCATGGCGGTGACGGGGCCTTTTCAGAAGGCACGCGACCGCAGCTGGAGACCCACTCTTCATCAGGGAATACTCTCGTCACTCTCGTTCTTTCTCTCGTTCACTCTCTCTTTTTTCTCTCCGTCGCACTGTCCCTTTTTTTTCTACCTCCCGTTCTCTCTCTCTCTCTCTCTCTCTCTCTCTTTCTCTCTCTCTCTATCTTTCTCTTTATCTCTCTAGTTCTCTCTCTCTCTCTCTCTCTCTCTCTCTCTCTATCTTTCTCTTTATCTTTCTAGTTCTCTCTCTCTCTCTCTCTCTCTCTCTCTCTCTCTCTGTGGGACAAACTAGGCATGCGAGGAAACCTATTCCCACAGTAAAAATGCTGTAGTATTACGTTAGTCTGATTGGGTTATATATCTCTCTTCTGCGCACAAAGAAAAATGCAGGTTTTAAAGTGAAAAAAACAGATACGTCTCCATTAGAGCAGACGCGACCGTTACAATAACGACAGTGGCGTTGTCACGAGAAGACAAAAGTATCGATTACCATTACCGAGGCAGGGGGGAAAAATGACTTGATCTGGAGCGCCGGCAGAATGAATAGTCTCAGTCCGGCTCTGTTGAACAAAAGGCTGTGTGACCTCGCCTCACCCGCAGTCCCTTCGTCAGTACACACCCCATCGCTCTCGCTCTCGATGCCATAGGGGCGACGGGGATCGGTTAACTATCCGCTCCCTGAGAAGGCCCGCCAGAGACGGCCAGACAGACACAGCGAGGAGCCCACAGGAAGTAAGTCAATGGAGGGAAGTGAGATGATTAAGAGGCTTTCAGTGGGAACAGAGAAGAACGGGGATCGGTTTCCATTGGCCCCCGCACCTTTTCATGCTCCCCGGTGGGGGGGTGGGGGGGTTGGGGAGGTACCGCGGAGAGCGCAGGGCCGTGACTCCTCCTATTAATAGACTATTGAATAGTATCGACCCCCCCCCGTCTCACGTGAGACATAGGATACAATGATCCACGGATCCCCAGGAGAGAGAGCCACCTCCATCTTTCCTCTCCACCACAATTGCATATCATTACGTGGGGGGGCCTTGAAAGATCACTTAAGAGGCTGGAGGCTGAAGGTATGATGGTGGGTAAGTAAATGCTGTCTGGCATTTTAGAAACCCATGGTCATTAGGCAAATCGCCGACGGCCAAAGCGGACGTGCGCTGTCTCGGGTAGAGAGTGAGCGGTGGCCACTCCACAAAATGGCCGACTCTTATCCCCCCTCCCAAAAAAAGAGATTCTTTGCACAAATACCCTCTTTTTCAACCCCTTTTCTCAAGGTGAAAACAACTCAAAAAACGCCTGTGCTACAATTACAGATGAATTAGAGGGCTAATGAGCAGCAGAAGCTGCTAATATCAATAACCTCGCTAATGGTCAATTCCACCGGGCTGTCTGACTGCCCGCCGAGCACAGAGATTTAGTATAATGGATAAGGTGGATGTTTAGTTCAGGCTTACTTGTCTCTCCAAACGAGGGAACAAACTTCAAATAGCCAAATTAAAATCTGAATAATTAATGAGCGACGCCGGGATGAGACAGAGAGAGCTGAGGAGACAGTTGTAATTTCTGCCGTTTGGAGAGAGAGAGAAAGAAAAAGGCAGGGAGAAGATCCCCCCTGTGTGTAATTGTTGGGAGGTTTATAAGGGCAAAGAAAGGGAGAGGAAATGGAGGCCGGGAAGAAGACACGTCCCACGCGGCGAGGTTCACCTTTACACGGAGGGACTCTCTGGAATGGCGCTCGGAGCCCCAGGACGCCCGTGGAACCGTTCCGTAACGCGAGTGGAGATGTTTTTCCATTCACACCGAGGTGTGTGTGGTCCAGGTGGTCACGGTCAGACATGGAGCCACACAGGCGACCCCCCCCGCCCCCCCTCCCCATAGACACAGAACGCACGCCGCTTTGTTCTCCCTCTGCTCGTGGGCGTGCAACGAGAGACTGTTCGGCTTGTTTCTCCGTGTTTACTGTTTACTTGTTGTTGTTGTTGTTGTTTTTTTACCGGCGGCAAGCACAAACGACACAACGGGTCCTCCACGCAAACCCCTCCACAGCCGCGGTGCGTGTCGGAGCGCGCGTCGAGCGGCCCAGGGAGAGGTGAGCGTTCGACGAGGGGGCCTCCGCAGACCCCCCCCCCCCCCAATCTCCATATCAAAGCGCCGCCGTGTCTGAAGCCTCTGTTGACGTGCAGCACGCCGGCAGCTCTTTCCCCCCACAGGGCCCAGCGGCGGGGTCTCCACGTGCCGGGAGGGAGATCAGCCGTGTCAGCTTCAGTCGGGAGAGCTGTCTGGAAACCGTTGCTGACGCCGTCGATTGTCACCGAACGGAGCGTCTGAAGAACCCCCCCGAAGTGTCGTGGAGGGTCAACGAGTGGGTTTCGTGATACGCCGTGAAGCAAGGGGGCTTTTGTTTTGATTTGTTTGTTGATTTGATTGTTTTTTTTGCCGTAGCTAAAGCTGATGAATATCAATGGTTTGAGACTGGAGCGCACGCCCTCCCCGCCACCTGATGCGCGTGTCTCTATAGAAACACAAGAACTCCTCCTCAGCGAGCAAAGGAAATGGTAGCCTTGTAAGAGCGACTCCTCCAAATGCAGCATCCAGGAGAGCCTCTCACATGAGGCAGACGCCGACACTGTAGCTGTCTCCCTGGAGCTCTCTCTCTTTATACCAACATTCCCCCCAACACACACACTCACTCCCCCAACACACACACATTCCCCCGAAGCCCTCTCCTGAGGAAAGGGCTTGCCTGCCTGTGTGTGTGTTTGTGCGCGGTTGTTGTGCCTGCGTGCATGTGTGTGTGTGTGTGTGTGTGTGTGTGTGTGTGTGTGTGTGCGGTTGTTGTGCCTGCCTGTGTGTGTGTGTGTGTGTTGTTGTTGTGCCTGCCTGTGTGTGTGTAAGTGTGGTTGTTGTGGATGTTGTGCCTGTGTGTGTGTGTGTGTGTGTGTGTGTGTGTGGCTGTTGCGGTTGCTGTGGCTGTTGTGCCGGTGCATGCGTGCGTGCAGGACGCCGTGCCGTACGTGGAGATGAATCTGAGGCCGGCGGTGAAGGTGAGTGAGTTTAAGCACACTCCTCCCCTGGGCCCTTGTTCCCGCCGACAGATACAAACAGGCGCCTCGGCGGGGAGCGCGAGCTGTGCTGCCGTGCATAACCAGCCGTCAGCCCGCCCTAGAAATATGAGCCGGCCCGCGGCGCCCATAACTCAGCGTTGGGGGGGGGGGGGGGCATGCCCGCCCCGCTGCCCCAGCTAACTCCACCCCCTCGAGGCCAGGGGCGCCACTTTAAAACCCTGGTCTCGCCCGGCCTTCCCGCCTGCCTGCGCCCCCGTGTTCCTGTCCACTGTTCTGTTTGGAGGCCGTCACGCCCACGCGGCGGCCCTTTGAAGACGCGGGCGTGACGTTGGGCGTCCCGTGGAGCTCTTTGTGCGCGCCACGTGCCTCGCTAACGCCCCTCTATAAGTTGAACGGCTGAATGGCCTGAAACACGCGCTCCGCCTCCGTGCGGACGCAACAAAACATACATTCAGTTCGAAAGAAAGAGAGAGAGGAAAAAAAGGGGAAGGAGAAATTGCGAGGGAGGGGGTTGTGCCGGTGAGATCGCTCGCACCATCCCAGATATATTTATGATTTCCTCGGGCTGCCTTTAGGGAAACAACAACTTTCCATTTCCTGCACGGCCGTGCACGCTGAGCGAGGCCTGCGAGGCGGTAACGACGGCTGATTCGAGGCCGTGCGGTCGGTCGGTCGGTCGGTCGGTCGGTAGGTCGGTCTGCCGTCTCAACTGACGCCCTGTTCCCGTTCCTGTTCTGAGAACAGACGCCTGCGTTGGACCAGGCTGGAGCTCTGCAGGCCTGCGGGGACGGGTGTCACTAGAGACAAAGCCACCGGCCAGTTAGCACTGTGGCACGTGCGTGTGTGTGTGTGTGTGTCTGTGTGTTATGTTGTGTATCTGATGGGGCATTGACGTGATTGACAGCAGCATGAGGGGCCTGAGCTGTGACCAGAGCTCTGTGGTGTGGCAGAAATGGATGTCCGTGTGTCTGTCTGACGCACGCACACACACACACACACACACACACACACACGCTCCACTAACCGGGGGTCGAGACGGCACGCTGCAGTGACTCCAGCTTTGGTTCCAGCCCACCTCCCACTAATGGTGGTAATTAATTGATGAATGAGGTCAAATGGGAGATATCCTGACACGTCTCAATTCAGCCTGCACCCCCCCCCCACTCTCCCCCCTCTTCCATCATCACCTCACCCCCTCCCCTGGCCCCCCCAGGTTGTTTTTCTTAAGGCGCAGTGCACCACGAATGCCTCATCTGCATAAGACCTTGGCATGAATGTTAACGATGTTTAATTAGACAAGAGGTGGGATGGATGGGTGGATGGGTGGAGGGAGGGAGAGAGGCAGTGAGGGGGCCCTGGATGGTACTGTTCCCTGCTGGGGGGGGAGAGAACACACACACACACACACACACACACACACACACACACACACACACACCATTAAACCATCAGAGCAGAGTGTGTACAGACGGGATCCCACAATCACTGCCCGTTGAAAAAGACCAAATGTTAAAAAGCCTTGAACACGACCTTCCATTTTGAGTGACACACTTTAGACTCCCTGGATCCCATTTGGCCAAGACAAAGGGCAAACGACCCTTTATTGTTCATGTAAATTGAATGAAAGGGTTTATTAATGCTGTATTAATGTTGGATATTATCTAGTGATTAAGATGACCCTCAGCTTTCTACGGCCTTGTTATATTTTATTTCTCCGTAGATCGCCGCAGTATAATCTGAATTAATCACCAGCGACTCGGGGCATTCATATTTCAAACGCCCTCGAGTGGCTGCAAGCTCCGACCGAAGCCAGTGAATGTAGTATTGAGCTCGACACCGTTTTGAATGGGAGCGAGGAGAATGCCTCTTGAATCATTCAAACTGAAACAGTTTGTTCAGAAGCAAACTCCAACCTGGTCCGAAATCACTACAGGCCTCCACAGGGATGGCTGATTAAGACCTTTGAGTGTACCAGCTAGCGAAGCAGCAAAGCTCCGCGGTCCACGCTACAGGTCTGGAACGTCTTCGTCCTTATCAGACGGGAAAAAAAACAAAAACACAACCACACAACCACACACACACACACACAAACAAACAAAGATGCGCGCACGACGCTAAATAGTTCCGCCCCGCTAATCGCCGGGAACGAGTGTCGGCGGCCAATAAATCGCCGCAGCCGGCGATAAAGACATGCAGACGTTACGAGCGAGAGTTGAGACGCCATTATCTCCGCTTCAGTCAGTCAGCGTAACCTCACCAAGGTGTGCGGCTGTACCAGAGAGAGAGAGAGAGAGAGAGAGAGAGAGAGAGGTAGAGAGGTACATGGGTAGAGAGAGAAAAAGCGAGAGAGAGGTACACAGGTAGAGAGAGAGAGGTCTATAGGTAGAGAGCGAGGTGGAGAGACAGCGAGAAAGAGAGAGGTACACAGGTAGAGAGAGAGAGAGAGCTGTGTCCTCAGGGAGGTGGAGGTAGTAGTGGTGGTGGTAGGTGGGGGTGCTCTTATCTGTTGGTCGTGGCCAGACAGAGACACCTGCGGACGGTGTGGATTAGCAGCGCTGCCCGGGGTGAGACACGGAACACTGTCGGGGCCCTGAGGAGCCCGCAGCCCCTGGCCAGGTGGGGCCTCACAGCTACAGGGGTCAGCCGGGGGGGGGGGGGGGGGGGGGCGCACCCGGTTAAGATCAATGCCTTCCCAAAGCTGCCACGTTTAAAAGAAAAAGAACCACAAACCTTCACGGAGCGTCTCGCCTGCGCGCCGATGGAGGGAGGAAGGCACGGGAGACGACGGAAAAGAAAGAGGCGGTGGATGTGGAGGGGTGGGTGGCGCTGCTGCATTTTATTGTGCTTTAAAGTAATCCTGAACCAACTAGAGGGGCTTGTTCCGCCTTTGTGTTTGGGAGAGACGGACGCCGCGCAGCCTCTTAATTAATTGGCGGAGCGGAGGGAGATGGGGTGCGTTTGCGTCGCCCCCCCTGTTAGTGCCATTTGTCTCCCGGTGACCTTTGATTTCACACCACATTGGTTTTCTCCTCTTAGGGACAAGAGGCTCTGGTGTTTTTCGCTGACAACAGAAGAAACCTTATCTGTTAAATAAGTAATTCCCCAACTGCTCTGCGAGTGTGCCAGCAGGGAAATATTGGAATGGCTGAGAAGACAGCCACGGAAACACACCAGAGAGAGAGAGAGAGAGAGAGAGAGAGAGAGAGAGAGGGGGGGGGGGGGGAGAGAGAGAGAGAGAGAGCGAGAAAGACAGAGCGAGAGAGTGAAAGAGAGAGAGAGAGGGAGAGGGAGAAAGATAGCGTGAGAGAGAGAGAAAGAGAGAAAAGAAAAGAAAAAGAGAGAGAGAAGAAAAAAAAGAGAGAGTTCCGTTCCTCTCTGAAATGGCTGAACACGACCTCGGCCTGAACCCCGGTCCTCGCTCCATGTTTTGGCGGTTGCTTGTAGTCATCATGAAGCTGTAATTGTTGATTTAGTCAGTCTCACTTCAGCAGCCTCGTCTCCTTAGAGACGCACGGAGGTAGGCACAACATCTGGGCTCGCAACCTGGACACACACACACACACACACACACACACACACAGCGGTTCAATGGCCTCTGTGTGTGTGTGTGTGTGTGTGTGTGTGTGTGTGTGTGTGTGTGTGCGTGTGTGTGTTCGTGTCCAAACACCTCTGGACTTGGCTTCGTCGCCGTTGGTTTAGTGTCCTCACTGGGGTCTGCTGGACGGGAGGCCTGTTGGCGGGAGACGTTTGAACCGTCAGCGACACAACAAAGGCGCCAGGACCACTGTGTGTGTATGTGTGTGTGTGTGTGCGTGTTTATTTGTGTGTGTGTGTGTGTGTGTGCTATGGGTTCTGGCACCTGACTCGGAGTGTGTTGGGACGGCTAGACGGACGGACTGCGGGAGGAAGGGGCCGGGTAAAAAAAAAAAAGAGAGAGGTGGAGGACGATAAAAGGATAAAGAGGCGTGTGGAGGGGGGGGGGGGGGTTGGCGGTTGGAGCCGGGGCCGGGCTGGCACCTGCTTTCGGCGGGTTGTGCCTCAGCGCCGGAACGGCTCCCCTCCTGTAACGGTGATGCATGGCCCTGATTTATATTACGCCTTGGCAGCTGCTCACTTCCAAATTCATCTCAGCAGTCATTGGCCTTATTCATTTGTTTTCGACCATTTGTCAAAAGTGTCGTGTTTTTTTATGTCTCTATTTCTTTTTTTTTTACGGCGTAAATACAGGCAAGAAACAGCCAGATGTAGAAAGGCCGATTTAGATTTGTTTTATTCGATAGGTGAGCAGGTGGAACCGCCGTGAACCCCCCCCCCCCCCCCCCCCCACCACCCACACACGCCTTGATGGAGCACTTTGTCTCAGCCCAAAATGTCACTCTGCTACAGTAGAGGAGAATAGGGAAAAAAAGATGGCGGCGGTGATCCACGGGATGATTTCCACTGAACCTGCTCACGAGCATCTGTCTGAGAGGGAGGAAGAGGGAGCCAGGAAGAGAGGGAAAGAGAGAGAAGGAGAGGGAGGAAGAGGTAGAGAGGGAGGAAGAGAAAGAGGGAGAGGGAGGAAGAGAGGGAATGAGAGGAAGAGGGTGGGAGAGGGAGGACGAGCGGGGGGAGAGAGGGAGAAGAGTGAAGAGAGGGAGAGGGAGGGAGGAAGAGAGGGAAATTGAGGGGAGGGAGCTATAAGGGTGAGTAACGTCTTGTCCCGTGTCCTGTCTGGACCTCCGCTCACACACACGCACACACATTCCGGCTCTGACGTCCCCACTCTGCCTTTGTCCCGCTGTGACACGGCCATTTGGACCCCCTTTGTTCTGCCAGGAGTGTTCCCATTCAGGGGCCGCGCCCGGGGGGAACAAATGGAATCTGCTTGACAATTAATCGCCGTGTGGCGTGTTTAATTAAGAGCGTGTAGCCCGGCGAGCGAAGCGGGGGAGATAAACAGGGGGGGGGGGGGGGGGGGGTGCAGCTGGAAGGGTGATCCACACAAAGGGAGACGGCCATCGGACCGTCGACCCGATCGATCCTCCCCCCTCTCCCTCCCCCGGTCTGACAGGCCGTCCGGTCCGGCCGGGGGAACTGGGTGGGACAGGCCCAGCACAAAGACTCCAGGCTCGTCTCAATAGGCTGGGGCCATTTATTGTAAAAGGCAGTTGGATGGCAGACCGATAACACACACACACACACACAGCAGAGAGAGAGAGAGAGTGAGAGAGAGAAAGAGAGAGAGAGAGATGGGCGCATGCAGATTGCGGTCACAAAGGCAGGAGGACAGCAGAATAAGAAGCGGCGGCCTCCGTAACCTCAAGGTTTTATATTGGGGGGGGGGGGCAGCAGGTGCCCTCTGCTTTACGCGATGGGGCTGATGAGCGCGACCTTGACGACAATGATGATTAATGCGCTTGTTAGGCTCCTTTTGTAATGGCACGCAGGGAGGAGGGGGGTTGCCAGGGTTACGCACCAAGGAGCTGGTCCAGGGTCTGTCGTCGGCGTCGGCGAGGTTCAAACGCGGTCGCCGTGGACCTTTGTGCCGCCGCGGTGACCTTCACTCAGGTCCGCCTACCTGTTACTGTCACACAATGAACACAATGGGGCAGAGAGACATAGAGAGACAGAAGTAGAGAGAGGGAGAGAGAGAGAGAGAGAAAGCGAGGGAGAGAGAGAGACATGGAGACAGAGAGAGAACGAGAGGAAGAGAGAGTGAGAGAGCAAGGGAGAGAGAGAGAGAGCGACATGGAGACATAGAGAGAGAGAGAGCGAGGGAGAGAGAGAGAGACATAGAGAGAGAGAGAGAGAGGGAGAGAGAGAGAAAGAGAGGGAGAGAGAGAGAGAATGAGGACAACCCGACAGTCGTTGTGAAAGGCCGACAATGGAGGAGCCATGGCCAGCCGATGCAGTGGACAGATAGCGACAACGCACTTCAATTAAACAGACTCCCCCCGACAAAACCCACCGGCCCCTCGCCAGTAACACCTAACACACACACGCACACACACACACACACACACACACACCTCCCTCCATGAGCTGCCCTCATATCAGCTCCTCTACACATGGTAGCTGCAGAGACGCATGGATCACACAGGCCATTGTGTGTGTGTGTGTGTGTGTGTGTGTGTGTGTGTGTGTGTGTGTGTGTGTGTGTGTGCTGTAACGGTCGAGGGGGCACAGATAAAGCATGGCACCGGCACACAATGACGGACATGAGGTTGTTCCCCTAACGGGGTGACAAGCGCTTCGGGAGCAGGACAGATTCTGCAGGCTAATTGGCCCGAGAGCGCCGGCCATCCCTCCGGCGAGCCTTGCGGGCCCTGTCTTGTCTCTTCTCCTCCGCTCCTCCGCTCCTGTTCTCCACCTCTCCTCTCCGTGTCTTGGGAGTCGGGGGAGGGGGAGGTGGGGGGCGTCTCTGCCTCGGTAACCGTGCCGACACGCATCTGCCGCTGCCGAGCTTGATCCGCTGGACGTGTCACGGCTCGGCCCTGTTTACAGTGCCTTCCCAGCCCCCAACCCCCATCCTCCTCATCCTCACCCATCCTCCTCCCCCCCGTACCCACCCTCTCCCCCTCCCCGTCCTCCCTCCCCCATATCTCCCTCTGACGGCAGGCCAACGGGTTCGACTTTTTTAAGACACGGAAGAAGAGCTGCCCCCCCCTCCCCTCCTCAGTGTGTCTGTATCACAGCTCGCATTCTTCTTCTCCTGTCAAAGAAGGATCACAAACCCCGCTGTCCTCTCCGTCTCTCCCTCTCTCCGTGGCCGGGCGGTTGTCTCAAGCACGTCGTGTTGTCTTGTGTTGTGTTGAGAGACAGAGCGAGAGAGAGAGAGACAGATAGAGAGAGAGAGAGAGAGAGAGAGAGAGAGAGAGAGAGAGAGAGAGAGAGAGAGAGAGAGAGAGAGAGAGAGAGAGAGAGAGAGAGAGAGAGAGAGAGACAGAGAGAGAGAGAGAGAGAGACAGAGAGAGAGAGAGAGAGAGGGAGAGAGTCTCAATCTGTTTTACGAGATGATCTGACAGGCAGAAAAACTCGGAGTATAACCCCACCGTCACACACCCCACACGCTGGCAGGGAGTGGTTGTTATGGAATATTGACACACACACACACACACACACACACACACACACACAAGTACACACACACCCCAACCCCGTAAAAACTAAAACACACACACACACGCAAACAGACAGATGCACTGTCAAACTGAGACAAACGACTATATGTGCTATAGACCCACTACATGGCGTGGAGTGCACATTCACACTCATAATCCAGATGCATGGAAAGCCACTGAGTTTCTGCTCTTTTTTTATATATATGCATATATATAGTCTGTATAGTATATACATAAACGCATTGCATTACAGTAATTTAGCAGACGCTTTTATCCAAAGCGACTTACGCAAACACACACACAGTCACTCGCTGATGAATGATCTGAGAAAAAAGGGTGCTGTGTGACTGGACGGCCAGTAGGTGGGTCCGGGGTGTGTCCCGGGTCCAGACACTCAGAAATTGGTTTCACGCTAGGCTGCCCCGCTCATTTGGCTCCGCTGAATAGAGGAACCCACTGGATAATTCAGCCATTAATTGATTCTGGAGGACTGACGTAAATAGACTCGGGCTGGCAATGAGACCCAGCTCACCTCATTTGGTGTCCTTTTAGGAGGAAAGAGGGAAGAGGAGGAGGAGGAGGAGGGGGGGGGGGGGGGGGTTAGACTTTCTCCAGCCGCCCCTGAAGTACCCGTGTGGCAGGCTCCAAAATGAGGCGCCGACATCGCTTGATTGATGTGAAGCGAACGGTGACCTTCTCGCTTCCATCGTCACATCATTTGTGGCTGACATCGGCGCTCTTTGACATTTTTGTTGAGGATTATTTGGCTGATATTTGGGAATATAGACCAGCAGACAGAAAACGATTGCTCCGTACATTCTGTCTATGTTTCTCCGGGGAGGAATTACACCTCATTTGTATTTAGATGACATTTCACGGGACAACAGTTTTCTCAGCGTTCCCTTTCATATTCCGGCTGCGGGGGGGGGAGGCACGAGAGTGGCTGCTCTTTGTCGGGGGTGTTCTCTGAGAGGCGGGCATGGGGACTGACACAGACCATGTCCATGCTGGCGGCACACTCTGTCTGTCACGGAGAGATCTCTGATCGTCCGCCTGCGACCACAGAAACAGCAATACCGACTACAGGGGACGGACAGAAAGAGAGAAAGAAAGAAAGAAAGAAAGAGCTCCAAAGAGAAAGGGAGAAAGAGAGAGAGAGAGAGAGAGAGAGAGAGAGAGAGAGAGAGAGAGAGAGAGAGAGAGACAGACAGACAGAGAGACAGAGAGAAAGAAAGAACACAAAAGAACAGACTGAAAAAAAAATTAAAAGGAAAAAGAGAGTGCCTCTAAGTTTTGACCGTAAAAGGTGTGAAAGGGCCTCCTGGAGTCTTTGTCTCGGGGAGTGTATTGTCTGTACAGTAGAGTGGCTGGGAGGAGGAGGTGAGCACAGCGGTGTGTGTGTGTGTGTGTGTGTGTGTGGGGGGGGGGGGGGCCGTCTCAGCAGTGCTCCAGGGGAAGGTCAGCACGCTAGGTCGGCGGAGGAGGAGGGGCGTGGCGGCCGGCGGCGCCTGCCGTTCTCCCCGGCTGGAGCTGCCAGCAGGGGGCTAGGCGTCCTGCTGCGGCACCCCCCCCACCCCACCCTCAGCGAGGAGGAGGAGGACGAGGAGGCGGAGCGGCAAACGGCAGAGGTCAGGCAGCCGCGGGGCGCCGCACAGGATGAACCTAGCCCCGCCCCCCTGCCGTCTCTCTCTCTCTCTCTCTCTCACACACACACACACACAGAGTCATAAGCGCTCTCCATGTTCCAGCCGAAATCCATCCCGGCTCCTTGCAAAACTTTAGCCCTTCTCGAAAGTTGGGAGGCGGAGGAGAGCGAGAGAGGGAGACAGAGAAGGAAAGAGAGAGAGGGAGAGGGAGAGAAAGAAAGAAGCACAGTGAGAGAGAGAGGGAGAAGAAGGGAGTGAGACAGAGTGAGTGTGTCAGGTTGTGAAGGGGTTTACAGACAGGGACCCATACATCTCTCACAAGGGTGGACCGGCAGAGGTCCCACATGGAGTTTACAGAAGCTAAACTCCGTCCGGCAGGTCGCATCTCCCGTTAATTCCACATGGCAGAGACAAACTCTTTTCATCCCGTTTTCGTTCACGTCCCCCCTTCATCACCTATACCCCCCCCCCCCCCCCTATCTCCCCGATGCATCGCCCCGCTTGATCATCATTCGCTCCCGCTCTCTTCTTCCTCTCCGCTTCCCCCCCCCCCTCTCTCGTTCGTTCACTCCCATCTCACCGCCTCGCCCTCACAAACCGTCCCACCGCTGTAGCCGGGCCAATCAGTCGCTAGCTAGGCCATGCTAGACGCTTCCTCTCTCGCCCTCTCTCTCTCTCTCTCTCTCTCTCTCTCTCTCTCTCTCTCTCTCTTTCTTACTTCTTCTCTCTCTCTGTCTACCTCTCTCTCTCTCTCTCTCTCTCTCTCTCTCTCTCTCTCTCTCTCTCTCTCTCTCTCTCTCTCTCTCTCTCTCTCTCTCTCTCTCTCTCTCTCTCTCTCTGTCTCTCTCCCTCTCTCTCTCTCTCTCTCTCTACGCAGGGAGCCCCCGTTCCCGTCGCTCGCCCATCGAGAGGACAGGCGTGGCACTCCCCCCCCCCCCCCCCCCCCTGGCCCCAGACAAGGCAATCTCACTAAGTGACAACTCCCCTCTTTCTCTCCCGACGCCGCTCTCTCTCTCTCCCCCTCTCTTTCCCTCTCCCCCCTGTCCCAGTCTCTCCGTTCCCCGGCGCAGCCACAGTGTGTCTGTCAATGGCCTCTGGTAAACAAACAGAACTGTGGTGGAGCATCACTGGGGCACCATTGATCGCGGGAGCAAGGAGGCATGCAGTCGAGGGCTCCCCCGGGAGAGTGGCTCCTCACTCCGCCTGCCTTTCCTCTTCCTCCTCCTCCTCCTCCTCTTCCTCATCCTCCTCCTCTATAAAGACGACCGGCATGTGAAGCGAAAAAAAAAAAAAGACAAAAATGAAAGGTGAAAAGAAGAGAGTGGAATTGACCAGCTTCTGGAAAACATCTAAGCCATTCAGGATCAATGGCGAATTGATCCCGACTTCTATGTATAATGGAGCGGGGAGTGGCGAGGCTCCACACTCCCTTACCTCATCTTATCGCGCTGCGAGGGAGGGAAGGGGAGTGGGGAGGGAGGGAGGGAGGGAGTGAGGGAAGGAGGAAGGGAGGGAGGGAGGGAGAAATAGTTGGGCCCTCCAGGAGCTCTGGACGTAAAGGCAAAGCCTGCCAACCTGGAAGCTGGAGGAGCTGGAGGAGGGAGCGGAGAAAGCGCCCGAGGTGTGTTTTAAACATACAGCCGGGCTGTTTGTAGTCGGGGCTGTGTGGGGGTGCAGCGCGCCTGCTTTACCCGCAAGGCCTTGTCAGACTAGTCGGAGTACACCCCTATAGGTGCCTCGCACGCTAGCTGAGCCTTGTTAGCTCGCTGCTGCGCTCCCCCTGTGCTTGCCAACCGTCGGCCCGCCGAAAAGAGATCCAGTGGTGTGGGTTGCCATGGAGAGGAAAAGTGCAGAGTGGGTAAGACAGGGAACCCGGTGGTGGAGGAGAGAGAGAGTTCACGGCGGAAAGGTAGAAACGGCACCGGCCCTCCGACCCCCCCCTCCCCCCTCTGGTAGTCGTCGGAAAAGGACAGGGCGATGCCGCTACTCTCGCTACACTACAGCCACTGGCCTCTGGCCGCCGTCACAGGAGGCCACTGCCGGCCAGAGTAGATTCCACTACCTCGCTGCGTTTCAATGAGTCATGCGGGCTTGGCTTGATCACGTGGATGTGGCACAGTGCAGAGCTTGGCATTATTTCTCGCGCGTGCATAAAGTATTCAAGAGGTGTAGTACACAAAATATGCATTTGCACACCCCGACCCCATCCACCTTCCCCCTCCTCCCCCCTTTCCCCCCCCTTATTCTTAAAAAAAAAGGGTTCTCTCCCAGTGCTGTACTGTGCTTGATCAAACTGCAGGGCACGTTTTAATCTCCGTACCTTCACGCTTCCCCTGCTCTTTTCACTCATTTTGTCTCAGTCCTAGTCAAACTTTATTTCCCGTCTTTTCCCTTTTCTTTTTGATTATCCGCTCCTCTCCTCTCGCTCGATTTTCACTCCCCCCTTCCCCCCCACCCCCACCCTCCTCTCCCCATCTCTCTCTCTTTCTCTCAACTGTGTCTAATTGCCCAGTAATGTGCCTTGTGGGATCTTGCGATATCCCACGTCCCATTGCCCCCCCCCTCCCCTCACCACACCCGGTCCATTATGTGCCCTGCCCGGGTCAGGTCTCCTTCCTGGGGGGTCGGCCCTGGAGGAAATATCCGATGACCTGGCTCTCCACACCGCGCTTGGCCTCCCGACATAGTCGGGTCGTCGAGGGGGAGATTCTTCTCATCGCAATACCTCTTTTCTCCACCTCCTCCTACTCTTCCTCCTCCTCCTCCTCCCCCTCTTCCCTCTCATCTAGACTTCCTGCTTTCAAGTGTGTGGCAGATTTGAGGCTTTGAGGCGTCTGTCCCCAGACTTCACTGTGAGGCAGGCTGGAGGCTGTGTCTGTGTGCTGGGCTCCCCGGCCGGTGCTCTAAGCAGAGCTCACCATCTCACCATCCCTGCTATTCATTTCATGAAGCCCCCGCTTTTTACGGCTCAATCAATACCGTTGTCAAAGTTGTTGTTATAATAGCTTTTCATTGAGATGGCCTCTTTCATTAGTGTCTATACTGGACCGTACCTAACAGGAGTATAATCGTAATGGACAAAAACAAACTAATAATTGTTATTTGCTGAATTTATTTTTGCTCTCGTTGTGTGATTTAAACAGCTAGGATAGAGCCCAGCAGTAAATCATGCTTCTGAAATTGGGAAATGTATTTTTCCACATAATTTTTTTTCCAAAGGGAAAGATATCTTTTTGAAAAATATCAAACAATGAAATGGTTCTTTCTGTTTAAAATGTTAAAAACGTTTTGCTTGTTGTGGTAGTGACATTTCACACACAGTCACACAGACAGACTCACACACACACACACACAGACAGACAGAAACACTCACATCCTCTCCCATGCCCTGGTTTGTCTGCCTGTCAAATCGGTGGCATGCGACGTGTGAGAAAGAAAAAGAGAGCGAGCAAGAGAGAGAGAGATACAGAGAGAGAGACACAGAGAGAGAGTGATACAGAGAGAGACACAGAGAGAGACAGAGAGAAAGAGGGAGGGAGACGTTATTGATGGTGTTTAGAGACAGGTGTCTGATGCGTCCTGAGATTATGCCAGCAGACTCCTATCTCCCCTTTCTAATGGGACGCCGTCTGTTGTTTCAAGTGATCAGGTCTGTCATTCCAAAGGGTGGCATGTTGAGCCTCTCAACGCAGGTCCTCACTCCCATAAATCAAAGCTGATAGAGGAAGAGAAAGGGGGGAGGGGCAAGAGAGCTACAGAGATAGATAGAGAGAGAGAGATACAGATAGATAGAGAGAGAGAGAGATAGAGAGAGCTACATATATGCTGTATATATATATATATATATATAGAGAGAGAGAGAGAGAGCGAGAGAGAGAGAGAGAGAGAGAGAGAGAGATACAGAGAGAGAGAGATATAGAAAGAGGGAAAGAGATAACGAGAGAGAGAAAGAGATACAGAGAGAAAGAGTGGTGGTGGGGGGGGGGGGGGGTCTGAAATGGTCTAGCCTGGGGTCATTCTAGGCTCTATACACGATATACGATTTCATAGGTAATTAAAGGGAGAAACTGCATTGTCATGCATTGGGTTATAGGGTTAGAAAATAAACTGTAACATGTTTTTCAATCATACATATAAGTTTTGAATGTAAAGTGTAAAGTGTCCTGGACCTTGGTGATATAGAAATGGCCACCCTACTTTAGACCATTGTTAGCACGCAGTACTGGACCAACAGTAAACTCCAATAGGCTTTGTTCGTTGTTGCAGAAAGTACACTCGAACTTGTCAGGGGGAGTAATAGATTGCATCTGATTCCCATGACAACCACACTTGCTGAGCAAGTTCTTAAACTAGTGTTAAGGCCATGAGAGATATCGGTCAAAAAGCAGTTTATTTCCCCAACGCAATCGCAACCGTCACCTCTCTCTTCTTCTCTTTCCCCTTGGTGGCACAAATGAGATGGGGTGAATATGTTAATGTCATCCTCCCAATTTCAAATACGTAGACTTTTCAAAAAGACGATCCTCTCTGGAGTAAATGCCGTACTTTCTGGAGTGGAAATATAATTTGAGAGGCGAGACAGTAAAAGCCAGTCAATTCTTTTTTTTCATAATGAATATTCTTTTCATGTTATTTTTTTTATTTATTTTCGCTCGGGTACTTTGAAAGCGTAGTCGCTGGGTGAACTTTCACAACAGGGTTTAAGAGGGAGAGCTTCTTTTCCAAAGAAGCGACACTGTCTTTCTGAAGCGCTATTGGTTGACATATTAGCACAGAGAAACAGGTGGCGGTAACCAGGGCCTCTGATTGAAAGGACGGGTGTGTTTCACAGAGCGCGCAGGAACTCAGTTTGTCCCAAGCAATAGACAAACCAATGAGATGGCTGGGTTACGGCTTACACAGATCCAGGTTGTAGCCCGGGGCCCTTTTTTTTTTCTTTTTCATCTGCGCTGTCAATTAAAGATACTCTAGGTGGGTATTACTCACACTCCCACTGGTTCATGCCGAGTTCATCGCTATTTGTACACTCTTAGAAGCCAATTTACCTTGATCTGAGCGTCGGTAGTTGTCCCAACTGTTTCTGTTTAACATCGAGAGTAAACGAAAGCCACAACGTCAGATCGTGCCAAACAAAACAACAACAACACAGATCAGTGTTTGGCACCAGCAGTACCGGCAGCAGGTCTGAGTGTTGTTAGCCTGCGGAGCCGGGCTGTAGGAGAGAGGTAGAGACAGCTGAGAGACTCCTCGTGCAGCGGAGGCACACGGGTCAGAGGTCACCCGATAGAGTCCAGAGCCCTTTGACAGCTGCCGGCTCCGCTTTGATGCACCATCAGCGGTCAGCGTACATCGCTCGCCCCCTCCCCGCCCCCGCCCCAACCCGCTCGCCGCTCTCTCCACCGCGGGCGCTGGAGCGGAACGACCGCGCTCTACCCCCCCAACCCCCACCCCCTCTCGTTACGCCGGCCCCGAACAAACTTTTGTCCGGCTCGCAGCTGTTAAACGAGCACACGTCTGTTTCCTTGTTTTTATTTCTCTTGCCGTAAGATTATCGCACCTTTATGGTCGATTTGGGGTTAGAATAATCCGCGGCATCTGTTCCGAGAGAAGGCGGGGGGGGGGGGGGGGGGGGGGGCGGGAGGGGAAGTGAAAAAGAAAGACGAGCGAGAGAGCGAGAGCGAGGCTTTTTTGAACTGGACCGTCCGTCTCTCGCTGCGCGTGCCGCCGGCAGACAGACGCAGGCTGCGGCTGGCCCGGAGACTTTTCAGACAGCCGTGATGGAGAGCGCCGCGTGCTAATAGGCACAGAGGTCACACCGAGGTCACCCCCAAGGAGCGCACAGGCAGCCATCTATCTATTCCTTGCAAAAGAAAAAAAAGAAAAAGTTGCCGCAACCGCCCCTGCCTGCTCCGCCGCGGAGAGGGGGATTAATCTAGTGGCCGTGCGAGCCTTAGTCTAATATACTTACAAATGGATGCAGAACAGTACCTTTTTTTCTTTTTTTTGTAGGCTCAGGTGGCTATTTTGGTATCCTCCGGTTCTGGTGCTGAAGCCTGGTCGTCTGTCTTCGCTGACCATATGTGAGCGGGGCGCCTTCGCTACACACTTGGCTCCACGTCGGAGCTTTTTTGTTGGCACACTTTAACGCTTTACCTTCTCGCCATGTGCTCTAAAGCCACAAGACACTGGGATTTCTTTATTTTCTTTCTGGCTCCCTCTCGCACACACCAAAGCTGTGCTCTGTGGGTGCTGATGTCTTTTGAGTAGTGCAGGCTGTGGGAGAAGAAGCAGAGAAACAGAGCAGCAGTAGCAGCAGCAAGCAGCAGCAGAGAAGCAGCAGAAGCAGAAGCAGCCGCTAGCTCCTCTCGACAGCCCAGCTCCCCCCACCCCTCCCCCCCTCCCTAGCCTCCACTTCATTTAGACTCCATCTTGTCAAGCAGCCGCCGCCGCCTCCGGTCGTTATGGCAGCCGAACAGGAAGTTAATCAACGCAGCACTATCTCCCAGCCTGCACCTGGAGAGCCAGGGTGCCAGTCATGCTGCTACCCCCGCCTACCCAGGGGGACCCCTGCCAGAATCGGACGCCCCCCCCCCCCACTCTTCTCCAGCCGATCCCTTGTGTGTCTGTGCCAAGTCCCACTGTATGGACCAGCTAGCCTCTAGCCATACTTGTTTACCACACAGGGTACAGTGTGTGTGTGTGTGTGTGTGTGTGTGTGTGTGTGTGTGTGTGTGTGTGTGTGTGTGTGTGTGTGTGTGTGTGTGTGTGCGGACTGAGTTGGTTGGTTGTTGTTCTCAAGGGATCTGTGTGGACAAGTGGAGTAATAGCAGACACACACTGATTTTACTTCAGAGACACAATTTACCCAACACACACACACACACACACACACACAGGCCGAGAGAGGCAAACTAGTATTCTGAGTCCGTGTTATCACACCCGGGGCATGTATTCACAGCACACAGTGACACGCACAGCACAACCCAACACATTGAAAAGAAGATCTTTTTCTTTCGACGAGGGGGGGGGGGGATGGGCAGCAGCTCCGTCCTTGCGACACCGACCCCGCCATCCCCCGGCTGTCTCTGTGCGTCTGTCAAAAACGCTCCGGCTGAGGAACCCATCGCCCGCTTTCGCTGGTAATCATCCGCTTGTCCGGCCGCCTCCAAAGTGCTTTCGTTTTCCGCGCCTTCGTTTGCCGGGGGAAACGGCCGGGGTGTATGGCCATAGGGGTGCGCTTCTCTTATGGAGCGACATGGAGGGTGGGGGGTGGGGGGGTCAGCGCGCCTCGCTGACAGCCTCAACGCTGTCTCTATCCACGGGCCGCTGAGTTGTTTTGTTTTATCTCCCGTCTGTAAACGTCTACGGGACTGATCCCCCAGCGCACGCTCTCCACATCCCGGCCTGAAGACTGACGATGAGGAGGGGAGGGAGGGCGCCGCCGCGGTGATTATTCAAAGGTTACCCGTGAGAGATTGGTCCGTGGAGGAGCGTCAAGGGCACATCAAAAGGATGGAGGAGGAGGAGGAGGTGGAGGTGGAGGTGGAGGAGGAGGAGGAGAGACGAGGGGGGGGGTCGGACTCGGAAAAATGTTGAAAGGCCCCCCCTGCAAAAAACGTCAATCTCCTCTGAGAGCACCTTGAAGTGCTCTGAGGAGAACTTGATCAAAGGCGTCCTAACAAAGATGCTCTCAGAAGATGATCTGACCTCTCGCACAGGCAGCGTCGGCGACTCGGGCTCCAAACCCCCCCCCCCCCCCCCCCCCCCCTCGCTCCTTTACCAATCTGCATATACCTGTCCGTGCGCCCCCCCGTTGCCGAGCAGCCCCCCCGCTCCGCTCCTCTCCTCTCTCGCTCTCCTCTCTCCGTCTGCTCCTCTCCGCGTTGGGGGCTGCTCGTCCGACTGTCAGAATATCAATGGAGGACGGCCCGGGCCTCGCGTTAGAAACACACAGGAGCACGTGGTGATTAAAGATGACATATCTAAAGCCTGTCTCTCTCTCTCTCCCTCCTTCTCTCTGTCTCTCTCTCTTTTCTCTCTCTCTCTCTCTCTTTTCTCTCTCTCTCTCTCTCTCTCTCTCTCTCTCTCTCTCTCTCTCTCTCTCTCTTTCGCAGGAGATTGCGGCTTACTTGATAACATTCGAAAAGCATGAAGAATGGCTAACAACCTCCCCTAAAACAAGGTAAGTGACACTTCCTCTGGAAAACATGTTCTGGGAGTGCGAACCAAATTTCCTGTTGCGTTGGCATTTTTCCTTCTACAAGGCGGCAATCAGTCGCACACAGCCTCGAACCCTGGCTCCCCCGTTCACAGCTAGACGTTTAATATCACAAAGCTGCTCATGGCAGTTCCCCGAGAAAAAAAAAGAAAAAGTTTGCACTTATTAGAATGTTTGGCGGGAATATTAATGTTGACTAATAATTGCCTCTTAGCGAGCCAATTAACGCCTCATGCGGTGTCACGGCGTCTGCTGTGAACGAGATGCTAATGTACCGCTATCAGCACACGCACCGCCACCACCATTCAGAGGGAGGTGGGAGGTGGGAGGTGGTGGTGAGGTGGGGGAGGGGGGGGGGGGCTTTTCTGGGTCACAGCGTGCATCTGCGTTTGACACAGTCTGCCGTGAACTGCCAACCGCTAACATTTTTTTGGAGGGGAAAAATTCGGAGGGAGAGGAAAAATCGGTGCTGGGAAATGGAAACATGTGCGATTATGTATGCTGATTATGTATTCTGCCTGGAACACACACGAAAGAGAACAAGAGGAAAAAAACACATACCTGCGCCGACTCCCACACATACACGCACAGACGCACCCTGTGCAAACTCCTCGCCCGGAATTGAATGTCAACACTGTGTGATGTCATTTCCAATCTGACAGCCGATGCTCTTTCTCTGACACTGACGGCCAGCTCTTTGTTTGACTAGCTTGGTCTAATCTCGCAGTGTTTTCGACAGCTCCGGGATTGACTTCCTCGGCCTGTCTGGGTCGCTCTCTGCCTGACACCTCATCACGCCGCTCCGGTGTTGACCCGGCCTGCGTTCCCACTGTTTGTGTCCACATTCTTGCCCCCGCCATGCCGTCGGCAACCCGATACGCCGGCGACGCGCGCGCATTCTGCGGCCCACCGTGTTTGCAGGGCGTTGAGGTAGCGTTGTACAGGACAGGAAGCACAGTTTCACGTCTCCTCAATTCGTTGTAAATTCTGCTTTTAGAAATGTGAGGCAAACATAAATAGCAAACTCTCGTTTCATTCATGA
>JAPMUY010000473.1:77500-80000 GCA_026901105.3 Galaxias olidus | reverse complement strand
GTTATCTCTGTGAGACCAGTGTGTCTGTTATCTCTGTGAGATCAGTGTGTCTGTTAACCCTGAGATACCAGTGTGTCTGTTAACACTGTGAGACCAGTGTGTCTGTTATCTGTGTGGGACCAGTGTGTCTGTTAGCTGGGTGATACCAGTGTGTCTGTTATCTCTGAGATACCAGTGTGTCTGTTATCTCTGAGATACCAGTGTGTCTGTTATCTCTGAGATACCAGTGTGTCTGTTATCTCTGAGATACCAGTGTGTCTGTTAGCTGGGTGATACCAGTGTGTCTGTTATCTCTGAGATACCAGTGTGTCTGTTAGCTGGGTGATACCAGTGTGTCTGTTATCTCTGAGATACCAGTGTGTCTGTTAGCTGGGTGATACCAGTGTGTCTGTTAGCTGGGTGATACCAGTGTGTCTGTTATCTGGGTGATACCAGTGTGTCTGTTATCTCTGAGATACCAGTGTGTCTGTTATCTCTGAGATACCAGTGTGTCTGTTAGCTGGGTGATACCAGTGTGTCTGTTATCTCTGAGATACCAGTGTGTCTGTTAGCTGGGTGATACCAGTGTGTCTGTTATCTCTGAGATACCAGTGTGTCTGTTAGCTGGGTGATACCAGTGTGTCTGTTATATCTGAGATACCAGTGTGTCTGTTAGCTGGGTGATACCAGTGTCCCATTGGGTCTGGCTGTTAGCTCACAGAGCCAGGAGGTCACTAAGGTTAACCCCCAATCATGATACGATGCATTCATTATCACAGCTATCGCCTCCCTCCCTCCCTCTCTCCTCCACCTCCCCCCCTTCTTCCTCGTTGAGCTTCCTCGGGCTAAACTCCTCCACTTCGTTAGTCTCCCTCGTTACAGAACGAGCAGCACGGACTGAGGGAGATGTGCAGAATGGCCGTTTATTAAGTTTGCATCAACGCCCCTAATTTATTCAAATACATAAGTTAATTGATTAATTATTCAGGCTTTTTTGTTACGAAGGGGAGTGCGGAGGGGGAACTAAGAGGTGAGCACGGCCTCAGATTGTAAAATTAATATTCATAACGTTTTTGTTTTTTAATGAAGCCCCGTGTCCAAAAAAAAAACCATATCAATTTCACTTTTCACAAAGGTTTCATTAAGAGCGGTTGGCGACAATGCTCTGAGGGGTCGATTACAATGTTATCGCTATTCAGAGTGGAGGGGCTGCCGTGCGAGTGGCACCTCCGAGACCTCATTCCACTAAATTGCCGTGCCCCCTCATCGAAAATGTACAAGCTCTACGGATCCCCTCTTTACTTGATTGATGGATTTTTGATTGGGACAAATGAATCCATAGATGGGCCCGCCCAGTGTGATGATTGCGGAGCCCCGGCCTCTCCTGACCCTCCCAAACACTCATTTAGTTCCCAATACTTTGTGTGGCGTTCCTCCGGCCGCTTTCTTCTGATTTCTCCCGCCTCTTGTGGAGACGGCCGGAGTGGGGAGAGATTTAAAGAGGGCCTTCGTCCTGACCCCATAGAGAGCGCCGCTCGCCGTGCATCAAGGAGATCGCGATTTGATTATGTCGGAATGGACATGAAGACTTCCAATTATTTACAGGTGATATGCGACGTTGAATAGGCGATGAAGTAGCTCATAAATTACCCCTCCCTCCCTCCCTCCCTCCCTCCCTCCCTCAGCTCCCCCCCAGGTCTAATCAACCCTTCAGCGGAATAATGAAATAAAGTCCTGCCACGCATCCAAGAACGACAGCCTCCTCTCTTTTCTCTCTCTCTCTCTCTCTCTCTCTCTCTCTCTCTCTCTCTCTCTCTCTCCCTCACAGCCTTGTAGTATGTGAGAGTGTGGGTGATGTCCTTGTCCTTTGGTGTGTCTGCATAGTTATGTGTCTGTAAAGGTGTGTGTTGGTGTGTGTGTGTCTGTGTGTGCGTGTGAGTGTGTGTGTGAGAGAGAGAGAGCGTGCGCGCGCGCGTGTGTCCATGAAGGGGTTCCTTTTCAAGAGGGACGGCTGCTCTCAGAATGACATTGAGGTAGAGATGCAGGAAATTGGCCCCGGCGAGTGCGGGTTGAAACCCCTCGGCGTCTCCCGGCGGTGTTTTTGACGACTCTCTCCGTGTCATTGCCGAGTGCCGGGCGGTGGCAGCGGGGCATCAAATGTGCCGACGCCAGCAGGAAACTCCAGCCCCCGCGTCTCAGCGACAGCTGGAGTCGTCACTGGGAAAGGAGCTCTTTTAAGGCCAGACATGGCAACCCCGTGTGAGGTGAACCGTTTGGCAGAGAGGACCGGCACTGCCTGCTGGGGTGTAACCCACACACCACCTCCGCCCCCACCCCGATATCTAACAGACCTCCCCCCTCCTCGTAGGCCTGCAGGGGAGATGGCCTTGGGGGAGAGGTGGGATTGGTGTGTGTGTGTGTGTGGGGGGGGGGGGGGCTTACTTTGACGGATGGATCCTTTGATTAAAAATAGTTAATTGCTCAACAGTTTAATGGAAGCCCTGTTTTTCATCATCTTTTT
>JAPMUY010000473.1:50000-70000 GCA_026901105.3 Galaxias olidus | reverse complement strand
AAGGACAGAGAGACAGAGAGAGAGAGAGAGAGAGAGAGAGGAAGAGAGAGAGAGGGAGAGAGAGAGAGAGAGAGAGAGAGAGAGAGAGAGAGAGGAAGAGCTGGCGGGAAATTCCAATAAAGAGATGGAGAGAGAGTGAGAGAGAGAGAGAGAGATAGAGAGAGCAAGTCAGAAAGAGAGAGAACAAGAAATAGAGAAATAGAAAAGGGGAGATTAAGAAAGAGAGAGCCCCAAAGAGGCCCCAACGGGACAAACACACACACACACACACACACACACACACACACACACACACACACACACACACACACACACACACACACACACACACACACTCACACACACACTCAGAGAATAAAGGCACCCTGGCTTCCAGCCCCGACTGTATTAGAAACTTTAGGTGGACTTTATTACACACATCGCCAATTCCCTTTTATCTCGTTGCCATGGACACTTAGCCCCTGCCCGCGTTGCCGTGGCCGCCGCTGTGTGTCTTCTGAGGCGCTGATTGATGGCCAGCCATGACTGCTAGGCTTTATGGCTGGGCTGGATTGTCTAGGGGACCGTAAATAACGGCGGGGCGACTTTCAACTCGTGGCAGAGAGAGAGAAGGAGCTCGTCTGGGGGGGACTCGGGGGGGGGGTGACGATGATGAGGGCTAACTCGCACGCCGTCGAGGTGGAGGGCGTGCCTGTGATACGACTGCAGAGCTAAGGCCCGGTTTCCGCTTCCGTGACGGGTATTTATTTATTTCCTTGTTGAGCCGCTCTCGGCATAACAACAAAAAAATGACATTTGAGGCCCGCCGTGCCAGACAATGAAGAGCTGGAGCACGTGAGAGTGGAGACACTCCTGTGGTTGCCACGGAAGCGGGAGCTGCTGTGTCCAGGTGGACACGTTGTACCTGCCAATCCGCCTGCACGTGCTGCGTTTGCGTACCTCAGCGCTCGCCTGCGACGGTGTGACGTGCACGTGCCTCCAACTTGTGTGAAGTAGCAGATTTGGAGGGTGCAGTGGGAGGTGGAAGCAGTGGTTTGGTCCCGGAGGGACGTGCTGCTTTTGTTTAGGCACCCCCCCTCAAAGTCACACACACACACACACACACACACACACACACACAAACGTACACACACGTACACACACCACTAGCTCCAAGCTGTCCTCCTCCTTACACAACACGATACACCTACACAGGGTATCAAGCAGTCATTGTTATGGTTGGAGCCAGGATTTCTGCCTGTAAATCTGACAGTCGTTCACGGAAATCTGGCCAAGCTCCCGAAACCCTTCAGGCAGAGATATTATTTCGTTTGATACGTCCCATAGCTTATACGTCGGATGTATATAGTGGGATGTATTGCAGCAGAAGTGATGGTTGCCGTTTGTCTGGAAATGAAAATGCACCTAACTGTCACCTAACCTCCCCAGAATAGTCTCGGTCAATAATTGATTCGTTTTCAATTAAAAAGCTTATCTAAATTCACAAAAAGAAGAGACCTTTTCTGAGTCGTGTCCTTTTCACACAGCAAAAAAAAAGGCTTTTGTGTTTGACAAACGCTGAACATGGCGTGAAACAAAGAGCACCTTGAACAAGAAAAGAAACGCTAACATGCATGACAACAGACAAGAACAGAGAATCCACATCACACACACAGACCCCCCAAAAAAACACACACACGCGGTCACACACTTTCAAGAGAAAAGAAAAACATCCGACCACAAAATGATATAAATGACCGCCGTTATGGTCTATACGGTTCAATTTAATGTGCTTGTAATGATAAATTATTTTGGTTATGAATCTAAAGTGGACCTGAGCGCGCTGGGGCTAGCAGCAGCTCGACTGCTAGAACAATTGCAGCTGTCTCCCAGGGCAGCGGCCATTAGTCAATAAATTAGAAAGTAATTAGTTTCTGCTTCTGTGGCTCTATTTGAGCGCGTCACGCAGGTGTAATGAAAATTTATTGGAGCTGTTGATCCGCAGGAGGGGGGGGGGGGGAGGGGAAAAAAAGAAGAAAGTTGGAAGATTTGTAGCGTATGATTGTAATGCCGAGCTTCCATCTGCCTCCTCAGCCCTTAGCGACAGGTAGAGCGCCGCTCCACAACGAGGGCCATAGCCGGCGGGGGTGGGTGGAGGGAGAGAGACGGAGAGCGAGAGACAGAGAGAGAGAGAGAGAGAGAGAGAGAGAGAGAGAGAGAGAGAGAGAGAGAGAGAGAGAGAGAGAGAGAGAGAGAGAGAGAGAGAGATGGAGAGAGAGAGAGAGAGATGGAGGCTTTTTGACGCGCCGAACGCCGTTACCGTTCCAATTAGCCGGGAGCTATGAATATTTTACCCAGGGTTGATACTTAATATGAGGCGGCCCTATTTAGAATGCATGGCTTGAAATGCTTGAGTGGTCTTAACAAGACCTTTGGAGAGAATGGCTAAGTGAACCCCGACCGCAATCAAGCCGACGGCCGGGCGGGCCGGTAGATGGAGAATTAGCCGGATATCTGTGCTGCTGCAGAAAAACCCGCAGCTCCCGTGGCTTGCTTCTCTCATGCTGTTCGTCTGGTGAATAAATTGGCTTAGCTGGCTTAATTTGGCCAGGTATATTCAGTGCCAAAAGAGAACTCATCCTCGGCGGACAAAAAAAAAATAGAAGGTACAATTATTATTAGATGCACGCGTGCAAACTAATGGAGACCTAATTATATATCAGTTGCCATTTGAATGTTTTCCCCGCACTCTCGACAGCGATAAGACGTTTCCTATTTTTTTATTTATTTCCGCGGTACATTCCCCTACGGCGATGGCAATGGGAGGCTCGGTGTGATTGCGCTGGCTTTGATGACGCCTGACAGCGGGCGTCCAGGTGCGCGTCGATAACGTAAGCCCATCAAACAGGCCGAGCCTTTTGTCCCCACCGTAACCCCCTTTGTGCCTGACGACGCCGGCAAGCCCATCAAACAGGCCGAGCCCTTTGACCCCACCGTAACCCCTTTGTGCCTGACGACGCCGGCAAGCCCATCAAACAGGCCGAGCCCTTTGACCCCACCGTAACCCCTTTGTGCCTGACGACGCCGGCAAGCCCATCAAACAGGCCGAGCCCTTTGACCCCACCCCCTTTGTGCCTGACGACGCCGGCGCTTTGACGGCTGCGCGCGCGGAACGCTCCGCCGCGTGTTTGCGGCCTGGAGGACTCCCATTGTCCAGTCGGACGTTCCCTTTCAACCCGTCATGCAAAGTTTTCCAACAAAACGAGGTGGGGTTTGGAGGAGGAGGAGGAGGAGGAGGAGGGGGGGGGGGGGGGGGGGGTCTCCGTGCTGAGTTAACCTCAAAAAAAAAGAAGAAAAAAAGATGCCTGCCTTCAGGTTCCCCTAATAGAACAACTCCCCGTTTCCCTTTCACGCCATTGTGCTCGGATCACGGCAGTCACAGGCGGCTCTTTGTTGGCGGACGACGTGGTGACCATTTGTTTTGTCTGGGCGGAATGAGCGGTCAACGGGAGAGGGAGACTGGGGAATTGGAAATGCTCGTGTAATGGTAATGAACAGCGACAAAAAAAAAGAGAGTTAGCTGGCACACTTACACGAGAGAAAGAGCGACGGAGAGGAGGGGGGAGAGGTGTGTGAGAGGAGATGAGGATATAGAGAATGAAAGAGAGAGAGAGAGAGAGACAGAGACAGAGAGAGATACAGAGAGAGAGAAGACACAGAGAGAAAGACAGAGAGAAACAGAGACAGAGAGAGAGAGAGGGAGGGAGAGAGAGAGAGGGAGAGAGAGACACACACAGAGAGACACGGATAGAGAGAAAGCGAGACACAGAGAGAGACAGAAAGAGGGCGGGGGGGAGGTGATGAGGGGGTTGGGAGGCGGGGGGTATCCCGGTGATTAGAACGATATGATTACTGGTGAGGGAGGATGAGGGGGGAGAGAGCTGGGAGAGAGCTGGGTTATCTGTGCCTTTGGAGGGGGGGGGGGGGGGGGGTTGAGTCTACCAGTCATGAGATCAACCTTTTTCTCTCCTCTTTTTTCTCCCTCCCTCCCTCTGCTTTGTAACTTCTCCATCGCGCCTTTCGAAAATATCTGCCGTTTATAAACCCCCCCATCCCCCCTCATCCCTCTCCCCTCTCTTTCCCTGTTTCATTTTTTTTTCACTCCCTCTATTTCTTTGTATTCGTTTTCTCCTCCCCTCTTCCTGGTTTAATTGTACCACGCTGAACATAGTGATCTCCCATGTTGTCTCGCCTCAGGCCAAATCTTTGTCTTGTTGGGAATAATACAATCTCTCTCTTTTTTTTGTATTTAAGGGAGCTATTAATGAGCGCTTTGTTTTCCCAGTCAATCATGTGCGTGATTGTGCCGTTGTAAACACAACCTATTAGCGTGTAACATATTACCCGGAATACTTTGCGCTGACCTCTTCCTCCCTGCTTGGAATTCCCTGTTCGGAACTGGGATCAGTTGGGTAATGACTGACCAGTTTTTGGTCTGTTTTGGTCGACAACATCAGGTCCCCAAAGGGATTCAGACCATTTTCGCTATCAGCACTAGAGAGAAAAAGTGAATTGGGGACTGTTATTTATTTCTAGTAATAGTTTACAATGGAGGGAAAGGAACAGCGATACACGGAGAAAAAGCCCCAGTAGGACGTTTGTCTTTCCAGCCGAGCACAGTGCTTTTGTGAGAGGGCCACGATTCCCCATAGAGCTCGCTGGGTACACAGGCACGTGCGTGTGTGTGTGTGTGTGTGTGTGTGTGTGTGTGTGTGTGTGTGTGTCGTAGATTTACGATGGTATCGTCTGCTCCATACTAATGGGTAGCACACTGTCAGTCAGTGGTGGTGTATTTACAGTGTGAGGCCTAGGGGCTCTCTACTCCCTCAGCTCCCCATCAGAAACCTCCTCTCTCTCAACCCTGCTCCTCCATCACAACCTCCTCTCTATAACCTTGCCCCTCCTGCAACCTCCTCTCTACTCCGTCCGTTCCTCTATCACATCCTCCTCTCTCTTACCCTGCTCCTTGCTTTAGCCTAAATCCTTACCCTGCTCCCCCCGCCGCATGCCTCCCTCACTACCCTGCTCCTCCTCCCAACCTGCATGTCAGTAGCATTACGCCTCCTTCTCCTCTGCTGAGGCCTCCATTTGGCTCTAAGTCTAAACTCTATTTCTTTACCTTCTCCTTTCATATCATGGGCTGTTTTGTAGCCCTCGCTTTTTCTTTCTGTTTCGGTCTTACTCTCTTAAGGCATTTGATTTTCTCGGCAAATCATTTCTGCTTTCTCGCTCCCCGTGAACTCCCCTGCCGTCCATCCTACATATATATATTTTTTTTACTGGGACTTACCCCAAAGCACATTATGTGAAAGGGTCTCACAGGCTAAATGCTTGGAGGCCTTTTCGTCTCATGCGTTCCCCTCCCCCCCATCCAAGAGCCCTCCGTCTGGGGAGAGGCCTCGCACAACTTTCTTGCCACTCTCAAGGCGGCCGAAACTTTTTCCATTTTGAAAAGAGCTTTGCGCCAGTTGAGCCCCCCCCCCCCCCCCCACTAGAAAAGCAGCAGACCAGTTAATCAGCTTCTCCCCGTGACGTCCGCCGTGAATGGGCAGAGATATCATCGTGTCTTTTTCTTTTTCCAGGGGAGGCAGCGGCGGGCTAACGCCAATACGCTCCGAATCAACAGGCAATCATGCAGAACATACAGAGCTGTCCAATAGGCCCGCCTAGAGAGAGAGAGGCAGAGAGAGAAAGGCAGAGAGAGGGAGGGAGGTATAGAGAGCGGGAGGAAGAGAGAGAAAGAGAGAAAGAGAGAGCGATCGAGCGAGAGGGATCATCCGACCTCAGTCCCACACACCATAAGGCTGTATGAAAAGACTCTCCCCAATAATTACGGTTCCCAGGAATTAGCATTAGCCGCTATAGAGGAAGCCCACTCTATTTTCCAGACCTGCGTGAGGACACCCTAGCCGGGGAGGGATTTTCATCCCTGCTTTCTCCCCGGTGTCCTCCTTAGTATCGTTCATTGTGTGGTTCCCGGCTCTGCATCCCCGACCCCCCTCTCTTTATCGCCATCCCTCTCTCTCTCTCTCTTCCTGCCCTGCGATCCCTCTCTCGCTCCCTCCCTGCCTTCCTCCCTGGCGCTGGCAGCCAGAGCGAGTGTGCAGTGCAGAGACAGGAGTTCAGGCCTGTCAGCAATAGGCCCGAGGAAGAGGGGTGAGGAAGGAGGCAGGATCCCGGGAGCTAAGGAGAGCAAACATAGCTTCAGGTCCAGCCCGCAGGCCTACTACAGCCATGACAGACAGACCAGAGAGAGAGGGAGAGAGGGGGAGGAGGAGAGGGGGAGGCAGGTAGACAGATGTCTGCCGAGTGTATCTGTGGGTGGCGAGGCGGGGGGGGGGGGGGGGGGGCAGGAAGGTGTGAGGGCCGGCTGTGTTCTGTCTGCATTACACACTCTACTGAGGGAACAAACAGAGCGTGTGTACGTGTGTGTGTGGGTGGGTGTGTGTGGGAGTGTGTGCGTACGTGGGTGGGTTTGTGTGTGTGAGTGTGTGTGTGTGTGTGTGTGTATGTGTGTTTGTGTGTGTGTGTGAGAGAGAGAGAGAAAGAGAGAGCATGAGTTGAGAGAGCACACAGAACAAGCAAAAAAAATAGAAAGAAAGAAAGAGAAAGTGTAGGAGGGCGGGGGGGGCGGGGGGGTACAGAGCAGGGAGGTGCTATGACAGATAGACAGTGGAGGCTATGTGACCGCCCTGAGAGTAGCCAACAGGCGGCTCCTTCTGTTTCAGGGATAGCTATTAACTGTTCTCGGGGAGACCATGATGAGATTTCCGCCCGGAAGAGGGCCACCGGTTGGGGAGGGAGGAGCTGGAGGGTGCTGGAGGGAGGTGGAAGGTGCTGGAGGGAGGTGGAGGGAGGTGGAGGGAGTGGAGGGGGGAAAGACTTTGATGATGACTCGGCCTTGCTGGGGCTTCGGCATCTCTCCCAGCCAGCCTGTGGATTCTGTTCCATTTTGGAACAGCGGGGACGGGAGCGGAGCGATGAGCTGTCAGTGTGCCATTAGCCCGCCCTGTACTGGACTGTACCAATGTGCTGCTAGCCCGCCCTGTACTGGACTGTACCAATGTGCTGCTAGCCCGCCCTGTACTGGACTGTACCAATGTGCTGCTAGCCCGCCCTGTACTGGACTGTACCAATGTGCTGTTAGCCCGCCCTATACTGTACTGTACCAATGTGCTGTTAGCCCGCCCTATACTGTACTGTACCAATGTGCCGTTAGCCTGCCCTATACTGTACTGTACCAATATGCTGTGCCCCAAAATGACCACCTGGTTCGGAGCCGAACGGCAGCAGTTGCCTGAGGGACAGCAGGGCCGGGGAGAGGGGAGGACAGTGGGGGTCACCTAGCCCCCTTAGGGAGGAACTGTCCCAGAGAGAGAGGGGGGGGGGGGGTTGCAGATGGGGTCTGGAGTGGGCTGTGTTGGTGGGACATGTGGGCGGCTGTCACCCCCCACCCCCCCCCACCCATCCAGGCAGCAAGCAGGTGGCCCCACATACACACACACACACAAACACACACAAATACACGCACAGGGGTCACCTTGGTTGCATGGTTACAGCTCCCCCGCGTTCTCACCCCCGTCATAAACACACTCACGCACACACACACATACACACACGCGCACACATAAAAACACGCCCGCATATACGGCGTGGCGTCTAATGCTCATTACGCTGCGTGAGCCCGGATCTCCAGGGGGCGCCTGGGGGCCTTGCCTATGCAAACAGACCGACTGAAGGTTGAGCCCAGGTGTTTCATTTCTATTATAGCCCACACTTTCAACCCCCCCCCCCCCCCACCCCCACATCCCCCTCGAAGCTGACGTTTGGCGGGCCAGGCAGACGACCAACAGAGGGAGCGCTCGTGAATCAGCCCCTCCGCTCCTCCTCCCCCTCCTCCCCCTCCTCCTTTTGTCTTTGTAGATCTCGGTGAAGGCGACAGGGGTCCATTCCAGATGACTATCTGTGATATAATTACCTCTCGTAAACGTCGTGCCCCCGACCAGCTCACAAAGACGAGCCTCCATTGATGATTTCATTATCATTTTTGGAAGGTGGGGGCGGGGGAGGGGGTGCGCTCTCTCCGTGACTCTCTGGTCCAATACAGGCTAATTACAGGAACAAAGTGGCATCAATAAAGACAGAGGCAGGGCATAATTACGCCCGCCGTCTGCGAGGACATCAATGAGCGGGGCCGCTGTCAGCGCCCTAACGAAGAGTGTAAATCGACGACGGCAGGCGAGACAAACAAAAAGGAGAGCGCAGGCTTTTTTTTTTTTTACGAGCCCACGTCTCTCCTTCCGCCGTGCGGTCTCCCGTAAACACCGGACCGGACCAAAGTTTAACGGGCCGGGTCTTAAAAAAAGTTTGCAGGAACCGCCGCACCACCTCGTTTTTTTTTGTTTTTTTTCACGACTGCCGCCGCGGTCGCCCCGGCAACTGGTAGCGCGCCGAGCCTTCCTTCGTTAGTCGAGTTGACTCCATCTCTCTATCCGTCTTTTTTTTTTTTTTTCTTTCTCCTTCTGTTTTCCCCCGCTCCCTTTATCTGGTCCAGCTTTCCACAGGAGACGTGTGAATGACAGCCCTCTCCCCTTAATAACTGTGTGTTCCACCGTCCAGAATCACACACACACACACACACACACACACACACACACGCGCGCGCGCACACACACGCACACAGACACACACACACACACACACACACACACACACAAGCAAATAAGTTGCAGCTCTCAAGATTGGCATTCCCACGATACCTCTCACCGCCTGGTGTCATGTGCACTGCTAGGCTAAATGTCAGTGAAGGATATTTAATTCCATCGTAGACACACACACACACACACACACACACACAGACACACACACACACACAACCACTCACAGAGGGTACTCAACAACAACAAAATGAGCCAGATACGCACACTTATTGTGTGTGGAGTGTGTGCAGGCTAAATGTCAAGAGAAGATGTTTGTATTCCGAGGCCGAGGACTGCATCTTGAAACAGTCTATCACAACAGTAGCAGCAGAAGTAGCTTAGTTTATCCCGCTAGCAACAGCACGAATTACAGCCCCGCCCATCTATCACAATAGCAGCAGCAGAAGTAGCTTAGCTTATCCAGCTAGCTACAGCACGCACTACTGCCCTGGCCATATACGTACAAGTAGCTTAGCCAGCTAGCTACAGCATGAACCTCAGCCCTGGCCATCTACCATTATTAGCAGCAGAAGTAGCTTAGCATGGGAAGCTAGCTACGGCATGAACTACAGCCTGCCCATTAATCACAACAGTTGCTGCATCTTTCAGACGAACGTCCGACCAGAACTGCTCGCCCTACTCCAAATTGAAACAGGCCGGTTTGTGAGTTTCCAAGCACGGCCCTTTCTTCACACCGTGCAGCCTGACCCACTGTGGACTGTGATGCTCTCAGGGTGTTTTCATGGGAACGAGATTAAACAGACAGTCCGGCGGACGCGGGGTGCTTATCATCGATCGCGGATCGGCAGTCTGGCCATGAGGTATCGCTGCACGCGCTAGCCATGGAGGAATTCATTAGCAGACGGAAAATAGCATTTAGCGGTGTCTCACACCCACACACATATTTCCACAGCTTCTGGTTGTGTGTGTGTGTGTGTGTGTGTGCGTGCGTGCGTGTGTGTGTGCGTGCGTGCGTGTGTGGATGTGTGTGTGTGCGTGCGCGCTATCTCAAAAACATGAGGCCCTGGTATGAGAATGAACACACATGAGGCTGGTGGGGGGAGAGAGAAGGGGAGGGAGGGAGGGACGGAGGGAGGGGAGGACGGGAGGTTTTAGAGGCTGTAGCTCACTGATGTCTGACAGCCGGGCTGTATGTTGAGAGGCTATTTACCGATTCTCCCTCCCCAGACTGGATACTGCATCCTTTCAAATGTCCCTCCTCTCTCTCTCTCTTTCTCTCTCTCTCTCGCTCTCTCCCTCACTCGCTCTCTCTTCCTTTTGCATGCACCCTTTCTCATGCTCTCTTTCTCTCTATTGCTGTCTCTCTCTCATTCCATGTACATCGTTCTATCTATCTCTCTCTCTCTCTCTCTCTCTATCTCCCTCTCGCTCTCTCTCTCTCTCTCTCTCTCTCTGTCTCTCTCTCTCTCTGTCTCTCTCTCACTATCCTTCTCCCTCCCTTTCTTTCTCTCACCAGGGTTGGGGCCCGGGGAGGAAGTTTAAAGGGATATCAGTGACTTTTATCTGCTGTGAGGCTTCTTCTTTTCAGTACAGTGATGTGGATGAATAAAACATCCAGATAGCGAGTGCACACGTCTCGCTCTGCTGCCTCGCCCCGCGGTGCACGGACAGGAGCAGGGGCTGGGGCACTCCCTCTTCCCCTCCACCCTCTCCCTCTTCTTCTCTTCCTCACCCCTCTCTCTCCCCGTCTCCCCCTCTTCCTCTCTCCGTGTGGGTCCATCTGTCTCCATCAATCCGTCTCTCCCCCTCTACCTCCTCTCCCTTTCCCTTTCTCACTCCCCTTCCCTCTCTCCCTCTCTCTCTCTCTCTCTCTCTCTCTCTCTCTCTCTCGCTCTCTCCCACACACACTCTCATTGTTTTTCCTTCTTTTCCCCTCATCTTCTCCCTCATCGTTCTCTCTATCTAGCCTATTTCTATCTTTCTCTCCCACAAACACTTCAAACCTCTCCTTTCCTTTTCTCATATCTCTCCCTAGATATCTCTCTCACTTCCTCCCCCCTTCCACTCCCTCCCCTCTCTCTCACACACACACACACATTCCTTGCTAGGGTGACGGATGGGGCAGGCTCAGCGGTGTGTCAATCAGCTGCTGAAGGTGCGACAGCCATGCCTGCTCCCGTCGCTGTTCCTGTAACACGCGGGCAGTCATGCTTTGTATCCAGTGTGTGTGTGTGTGTGTGTGTGTGTGTGTGCGTGCGTGCGCGTGCGTGTGTGCGTGCGTGCGTGCGTGTGTGTGTGTGTGTGTTAGCCTCCCCTCTGTCACTGCTGGCCTCTTGTCTGTGTGTTTGGTACGTCTCTGTTCACTCACCACACCACAGGGATTTATGATGCCTGTATGTCTGTTTATATGTGTGGGCTGGGGGGCAGGGAGGGTGCGCATGATCTACATTCAAGATTGTGTGGGTGTGTGTGTTTTTTTTTTTAATTAGCATGTAGGAGGGGTTCTATGTGTGTGTGTTTGTGTGAATAGGCATATGAGAGGGTTCTCTCTCTGTTCGTAAGCGTGTATGCGTGTGTGTGTGTGTGTGTGTGTTTTTTTGTTTGAATTGGCATGTAGGGGGGTCCTCTCTCTGTCTGTGAGTGTGTGTGTGTGTGTGTGTGTGAGTGTGTGTGTGTGTGTGTGTGTGTGTGTGTGTGTGTGTGTGTGTGTGTGTGTGTGTGTGTGTGTGTGTGTGTGTGTGTGTGTGTGTGTGTGCCATGTTTGAGCCGTGGGAGTCGGCCCAGTATGATGTAGTGTGAGGGGGCTGTGCACGGACCACTGAGCCTGGGAAATGAAAAGTCAGAGGTGTGCCTCACTGACTACTTTTTATGACTGTTTGCTGTGTGTGTGTTTGAGAGTTTGTGCGTGTGTGTGTGTGTGTGTGTGTACCGCTCTGTGTGTTCCAGTGTGTGTGTGCGTGCTGCTGAGTGTGTTTAAAGTGTGTGTTGTTGTGGCCAAATTTGGGCATCCTAGCGGATGTTCCGGCCTGGGATGTGTTTCAGGGGTGAGGGGACGGTCAGAGCGAAGGCCAGGTCACCAAAGAGATAATATGTGCCTTTTGGAGACACTGAGACTAGAAGTTTTGTGTTAAGTCATAACATTAAGTCATGTCTTAAGTTTCCTGCGTACGTGTCTTTAGATATGCTGATTATGAACATGTGATCCATCTTGTCCAATGAAATGATTGTTTATCTTATAGACCCATATACTCATTAGAACCTTGTCAACTAATCAGAACTTACTATGTTGTTAGACTGATCTGACTGTAGTATTTTCTCTGTGTACAGACTTTGAGTCAGACTCTGTAGTCATCAAAAGAATGGTACTTGATCTTTTCATGGTTTCTCCCTCTCATTAATTGGTTATTTTCTGTCATAGATTGAAATGATCCATTGCAGTGTGTGTGTGTGTGTGTGTGTGTGTATGTGTGTGTGTGTGTGTGTGTGTGTGTTTGTGTGCCACTGGCCTGTGTGTGTGTGTGTCTCTGAATGTGTTTGAAAGTGTGTTTGTGTGTGTGTGTGTGTGTGTGTGTGTGTGTGTGTGTGTGTCTCTGCACTTTGTCTGACCTCCTGCGCAGGCACGGGGGTATCTAAACCCAGCCAGACGTTCCCCATCATATTCATCATCTAGTAGAGGAGAACTGTGTGTCTGCGTGCATCAACTACAGGGGATGGAAAGCATGTTGACTCAAGCCTCTCTCCACTGCTGACAGAGAAGTATGCCCGTGTGTGTGTGTGTGTGTGTGTGTGTGTGTGTGTGTGTGTGTGTGTGTGTGTTTGGGGAGGGGTGTATTCTGTGTGTGTGTCAGGTTATGAGGCATCGCTGACTCAGTCTGATCCATCCCTGAGGATGAGATCGCTCTCAGCCACCAGTCAGCAGGGGTCAAGGGTTGGGGGCGAGGGGTCATCTTTGACAAACATGGCCCGGAGAAAGCCACTTGGAGTGGGCCGGAGCGTCCCTCGGGGAGGAGCGCAGCACCAGCTCCATCGTCACACTGCCCCCTCCCCCGGCTGCGTTCAAACAGTATGAGATATCTACTCTCCTCTAGGCATGTTTCCTTAACTTCCCCCAGCAGTGAGGGTCAGTGGCAGGTGGAAATAAAGCACAAATTGTGTATCTTTGGAGGATATTGATATGCATACGTTAAAGTTGAAACCATTCACACCTCTTCTCGTTTCGCTCGCATCCTTCCCTCTTCCTCGTTTCATTTGATGTTCTTCTTCCTCAGTACGCTTCTTATCCCTTTTTCATTGCATCTCCTCATCCATCTTTTTTGGATACGAGTCGTACGGCCGGAGGATGGCTGGCCCTTGCCCAAAGCCTACAATTCCCTTTTTCATGCACAGCCGTTTGAATCTAAACGTGTGGATATGTTTGTGTGAAGCCTAAGATTAGGGTTCCCCTGCTTAGTGGATTACAGCCGTAGCATACGGCTACACCATGGACACTATCCAGGGATGCGGTCCAAGCCATACTACTACGTCGGCAACTGGCCCAGTGGGTTTTGATGCTGTGGTATTCAGGCCACAGCTAGCTATGGAACGCGTAGTAGCACACCGTGTTTTTTCTCCAAATGTTGTTTTTAACCGCACAAATTTCCCATTTGGAGTCCGTCCCATTGACCGTGGCCGATGTCCGCCCTCGCTGCTTCTGTGCCTCAGCCACCACTGAGCCCTGGGCTCCAATTTATCCCACTGTGCCTCACTGTGGTCGGTATGGCAACGAAAGAAAAATAAGAGAGAAAGAGAGAGAGAAAGAGAGAGAGGGGGAGGGGGGTAAAGAGAGAGAGAGAAAGAGAGAAAGGGAGGTAGAGAGAGAGAGAGAGAGAGAGAGAGAGAGAGAGAGAGAGAGAGAGAGAGGTGATCTGTGATTCCCAGGTGAAAGGTGGGATAGACTTTCTGATTCGCTCCAGCACCCAGATAGACTTACAGCTCAATTTCAACTCCTCACCCTCTCTCTCTCTCTCTCTCTCTCGCTGTCTCTCTCTCTCTCTCTCTCTCTCGCTCTCTCTCTCTTTCTCTCTCTCTCTCTCTTTATTTTGCTCTTCCTGGGCCAGACAGTGGCCTGATATAAGACCAGGCCCGGGGAAGTTCTATTTCTCTCTCTGTCTTTGTTCCTCTGACTCTTTTCTTCCTCTCTTCCCTCTCACTGTCTCTCTCTTCTTCTCTCTCTCTTCCTAGGCTTGGTTAGTGAGACAGAGGGGAGGCGCTGAGATGTGCCTGATAGCAGGCTAGGCTTATAAAGCTGCAGCAGCAAAACTGTCGTTTTATCTCTCCCTTTAAAAAAAAAAAGAGGTAACGACCTCCCCCTCCCCCGTCCCTTCCCCCAACCCACACCCTCTCCTTCATGTCACTGCTCACTCTTTCTTTTATTGGACCCTTTTCGGTTCCCATCCCCCACTTCTTTTTTTTTCTGCAGGCCGACTCGGTTTTGTAAATGCATCATAAGAGGCTCGATAGCGGGGGGGGGCTGGATGCACTCCGTCACAGGGGGATCGATGGGGAAGGTCAGTGTGGAGGTGTGAGGGTGACAGCTCTGGAGGACCAGGGAAAGAGCCGTGCCCAGGTGATCCATAAGCCCGGGTCTGGCATGAGGCGTGACGGGCGGGACGGGCTGTCCTTGCCCCCCCCCCCCCTCTCTGGAGGGATGGACGACGAGGCCGCTCATCAATACTGTCACCCCGGCCGGACCCCAAAGTCCCCTAGTCAGGCCCCACGTGGGTCGCTGGAGACCTGGCCCCGCCCGGCTTTGACCGCCAGACTCATTTGTCATGGCAGTGGTGTCTATTTTTATTTTATTTTTTTTCTCGCTATATGTTATGAAAAGCGGGGCTGTGTTGAGAAAGCACAATAAACAAAAGTTATTGCATATTTACACTCACATTTTTTGGGGGGATTTTTTGGAAGAACGGTAACAGTCAAAAGATTTAGAAGATTTGGGTTTTGGACGTGGCAGAACGTGGGTTTATTAGCCTGAGGGGAGGCCAGTGGAGACTGGAAGTTTTGTTTATGAGAGCTATAGGTGGATTCTCCTCCCTGCAGCGGCGTGGAGACTAACGGCTCTCTTCCTTCCGTCAGTGCTACGGTCTCTGTTGTTTTCTAACACCTGCACTTTCACCCTGAGCCCCGAGCGTTCTTCCCCGCTCTCGTTAATCCTCCGCGTTTCCTTCGCTGTACCCCGCGCGCGGCCTTTTGTTCTGTTCTTCCTGCGTCTCTGTTTCCACCGTCTCGTTTGCGAGCGCTGTTTGATGACGCCACGCGGCTCTCAGCGGAGAAGGGGAGAGCTTTTCGGGGAGATTTAGGACGAAGGAAGCAACAAGTGGAGCAACGGAAAGATAAAGCCCTTTGATCCCCTGTTGGAGTCGGTGAGCGGGCCCTTACAGGGGACGCGGTCGCGCGGCCTGAACGCCGGCGCTGGTCTCTGCCACTTCACTGTGATGGAACAGGAAGAGCATTGTTCCTAATAAGCCTGACCTTTTCCCACCAGTGTCGGTGCCGTCTTTGGATTTAATTGCGTTAGTATTTCCCCCCTCTTTCCTTCCTGCGTGGGAGACGGGGGCCTGCGGCTCCTCCCCCCTTGCTCCTCCTCTTCCTCCTCTTCCTCCCGTGGCACAGAACGACCCCCCCCCCCCCCACGTGGCTGTTTAAACTCCTCCACGGCTCCCTGCGTTAGGCAGAGAACAAAAAGAAAAAAGACGTCGCAGTGTGTCTGTCACGGTGAGGTGTGGAACGTGCCGGGGGGGTGGGGGGGGGTGGGGGGGCACAGCAGCCGCGGGGACTCACGCGGGGGGGTGCTGCTGTCAGAGGACGTCAGGCGAGACGGGCCGCCGCACGCGCTCCTAAACGAAGGCCGCTCCGACGGCTCCTCCTGCTCGCCGCGCGGGGAGACGCACGCTGGCCGAGATCGCTGTGGATTAGAGGGAGAGGACGGAAGGCATGGATCCTCCGCTCAGTCACACACCCTTACACACACACACTCACACACACCCTTACACACACACACTCATACACACACACACACTCTTACACACACACACTCACACACACACACACTCTTACACACACACCCTTACACACACACACACACCCTTACACACACACACTCACACACACACTCTTTCACACACACCCTTACACACACACACACACCCTTACACACACACACACACCCTTACACACACACACTCACTCTTACACACACACACGGCGTGTGTACACTCTGCGACCTGACGGACGTAGCGAGTTTTTACGGCCTTTCAAAACCCTTTGAGTCACGCGTGGTAAACACTCGTCTCGTGCGCCGTGTAATTTCTGTCGACTAACACACGCGCGCCCCGTTGTACAGTGACAGATAAGTGGCAGCGCAGCTGAATATCCATGACAAACTCCACTCCTGGGGGGGGGGGGGGTGTATGGGGAGTCCGCTCATCCATTTATTCCACTCTGCATATCCCTCTCTCCAAAGCCTTTGTGAGACCTGAGCATTAGCCCCGTGCAGTATTTACGCTCGCTAGCCAACGGTCCTCGGTCTATAACCCCGTGTAGGACAGACACGGCTGTTTGGGAAATGGCGTCTCCACCCCTCCTTGTCCTCTGTCTGGGAGCCAAACGAGAGGGCAAGGAGGGGGGGAGGGGGGAAGGAGGGGGGGGGAGGAGGGGAGGTTTTGCGTTTGGTCAGCGGAGGAGGCGTCGGCGGAGCCACCGTCTGCCTGAATGGGCTGCGGCGCGCGTGAAAGCGGCTTAGCGCTATCGGCGGCTACCATCAGCGGCTCGTCATCATCCTCCACTCTGCCTCCGCCGGGGCTGCTGGGACGGAGATAAGAGCGGGAAGGACTCACCCCCTCCTCCTCCTCCTCCTCCTCCTCATCCTCTCTTACCTCTCTCTCTTTCCTCCCTCTCTACCTCCGTCACCCTTCACCACCCTCCCACCTCAGTCCTTATCCTCCCCCATAGGTCTCGCGGGGACAGGGGCGGCGTTGTGTGTCGCTGCACCCCCGTCATTTATATTCTTTGTAAATTGTCTGCGATTTCTCCGTGCCGATAAACGCCGGCAGGAACATCTGTCCCGGGGCCGCGGGGCCGCCAGGCAGGCTGGGGCCTGGGCCCCGTGGCAACCGCTGGCAGCAGAGATAGAGGGGGCGACGGGGACGAGAGACACACACACATTCTTCCTTCCTGAGTTAGAGGGGGGCTCCAACTGGGAGACGTATCCACGGCTTTAGTTGTGACGGAGGTGTGTGAGGGTACAAACAAGGTAAACGCAATGCCCCCCCCCCCCAGTGATCACAGCGCTACGCCGTTTGACAAACTTTCGCTCGTCAACTAAATTGCACGGTTCGTTAGACATAAGTCCGCCGTGACCTTTACGCTTCGTGAATTATGTCATCGTCGTCGTCGTCCCACCCCCCCCCCCCTTCCTCCTCCCCCCTCAAGCTGCATATTTAATTAGCATCGTCGCAATGCGCTGAGGGGGAGGAGAGCGCACGCTTTAACCCCGTACAGCTGGATGATGTCCTCCCAGGCAGCTGGGAGCGCCGTGTCACCCGGGCTCGGAGCCTCATCGGCAGGCTGGAGAGGGGAGCGGCGCCGCTGGGCGAGGCCCCGGTGCCCGCCGTCCGGGGAGATTGGGGCGGGCGCGCCGTCCGGGGAGATTGGGGCGGGCACGGCAGGGAGCAAAGGGAAAAGAGCAGCGGCTGATGAATCTCAATGGCAATCTGCGGGCGGATTTACATTTAAAGTAGTTTCAGCTCACGCCCCACTTCCTGAGGCGCTGCCTGCCGGGGCTGAGGGGGCCGGCTTATCTGTCACTCATCAATTGTAGGTGATGCGACCCTGATAGGAGGCTGGCACACACACGCACACACACACACACACACACTCTCTCTCTTACACCCACACACACACACGCACACATGCACGCGCGCGCAGGGCAGAGAGAAGCTGCCATCTACTGTAATGGAGCACCTCACTTGAAGTGTAATTATATTACTCGTTGAATAGACGCCTCTCCGTTCTGACGCGCTCGTGTGTGTGTGTGAGTGTGTGAGTGTGTGAGTGTGTTTGTGTGAGCCCACACGTCTCGCCGTGATTGACAAACGCAGTAATGAGCAGGATCGGTGTTGTATTGATGTGGCATCACACCTCGCGCTCCATTCTCCCAGTCACGGGAGGGAGGGAGGGAGGGAGGGAGGGAGGGAGGGAGGGATGGAGGGAGAGAAGGAGAGGAAAGCGTCGCTACAGAGGGAGTCGTGAGACGTCTCTGAGGTGTATAGTGAGATCACACACACGCGCGCGCTGCGCGAGGGCCTGGTATGTGAGGGGAGAGGGAATTCACGCGTCAAAGCGTGTCTCTGCTATGTTTGTTAACGTGTGTGTGTGTGTGTGTGTGTGTGTGTGTGACTCGGTGGTCTTGTAAGGCCTGTGATGGCTGACGGCTCCGATGGGTAATAGAGAACAGCAGGCGACGCCTCCCGTCACGAGACCCTCCACTCACACAGCCCCCCCCCCCCCCCCCCCCCCCACGCACACACACACACACGCACATCTTCTAAGTCGCCTGCTCTCAGCCTCCCCATTGCTTTCCCCATACCCTGCCTGCTCCCCTCTCCTGCTCTACCTGAAGAGAGGAGCTGTCGGCGGTCCTGTGTGTGCCGGAGAACGGGCTCCGAGTGAGGAAGACTGTGATACCACACCAACACCGCAACAGCTTCACCCACACGTCCCACCCTACAACCCCCTGTCGCTGGAGCTAGGCCCGCGCCGCTGGATCCTCGGCACGGTTGCCGTAGCAGCGTCGCACGTCGCAATAAGGAGCCCCCGAGCTCATGAACGATTGGTTGCCTAGCGATGGTGAAACACGGATAGCGGTGACACCGGTTTACAGTCGCTGTGGGGGGTTTGTGTGCTCAGACACGTATTGGTATTGAAACGTGCAAAATTACAAGTGGTAAAACTCTCTCTCTCTCTCTCTTTCTCTCTCTCTCTCTCTCTCTCTCTCTCTCTCTCTCTCTCTGTATTGTAAGGCCTCCTGTCCGTTGACTGCTGATATAAGGGAGTCGAGCTGAGTCTGTGAGCATCCACCCACTTTATCATTCAGTGAGTCAGTCAGTCAGTCAGTCAGTCAGCCAGCCAGTCAGTCAGTCAGCCAGTCAGTGAGTCAGTTAGTCAGACAGACAGTCAGCCAATCAGCCAGTCACTGAGTCAGCCAGTCAGTCAGCCGGTCAGTGAGTCAGCCAGTCAGTCAGTCAGTCAGTCAGTGAGTCAGTCAGTCAGACAGACAGTCAGCCAGCCAGTCAGTCAGTCAGTCAGCCAGTCAGTCAGACAGTCAACCAGTCAGTCAGACAGTCAGCCAGCCAGCCAGCCAGCCAGTCAGTCAGTCAGCCAGTCAGTCAGTCAGACAGACAAGCAGCCAGCTAGGGCTTCTCTGCTAAAGAAAGGAGGGCAGGATTGAAAGAGTATTACTATGCCGTGTGTATGTGTGTGTGTGTGTGTGTGTGTGTGTGTGAGCCTGTCCCTGTGCTTCATGCCTAACACTTCAGAGAGCCAGGCTCGCCTCTCTCTCTCCTGGGTACCAAAAGCCCACCTTGAATGAAAAACAGTGTCTATACCCTATACCAGTCTCTCTCTCTCTCTCTCTCTCTCTCTCTCTCTCTCTCTCTCTCTCTCTCTCTCTCTAAAAAGCTGAGTGCACACGTTTCTCTATGGCGCGCCCGATAAATAAGGTAGTGGGCCCTCTGACACGGAAGCCTCACCCCAATTTCCCTCGCTCCTGAGGAGATCAGATTGCCCCGAGCCGTTTGATTCCGGGGCGCCCCCTATCTCCTGGTTTTGTCTAATGCCGGGCGGGGCCTGCCTTTTAAGGCGCTCTCTCCTCGTGTTTGTTGAAGGACAAACTTGGGGATGCACGTTGAACCCCATTACGGGACCTCGCGTGGTACAGGCAGCAGGTCGCGGGGGTTAAGGTTGACGGTTGGGGAAATAAAAAAAGCCGGCGGGATACCAGGCTGGGTCTTTACAAGTGCTGATCGTGGCGGTGAGGCTGGAACACCTTTCAAGTTAGAGCAGTGTCGTCACTTTCAACTTGTTATTCTTTTTGGTGTTGACATCATTGACATGTCCTCTACAATGTAAAGTGTTTCTTCTTCGTGGGAAACCCTTTCAGAGCTGCGTTTACTTATTGGAATAGTAGTTTGTATAGTAGTTCAGTGAGCGTAGTATTGCAGCTCACAGAAAAAAAAGGCCCCATACAGTGTGTGTGTCTAC
>JAPMUY010000473.1:25000-47500 GCA_026901105.3 Galaxias olidus | reverse complement strand
GAGTGGAGCGGGGGTGCGTCCCGGAGGGAGGGAGGGAGGGAGGGAGGGAGGGTGGGAGGGAGGGAGGGAGAGGGGGACGGAAGCAGGGAGAGAGAGCAGTAGGGTCTGTGACCCAACATGCGGAGGTCTCTCCCTCTCTCTCTCTCTCTCCATCCTTCTCTCTCTCTCCGCTGGCTGGCATGAGAACAGTCCCAGGGCAAGGTTGGCCTCCTTCGCTCCGTGCCTCTCCCCGCCGAGGGAGTCGCTGGGAGCGAAAACAATGCGGGGGCCAACAATGGCTGTGCCCTGGGAAGGCCAGCCGAGCGGAGCCGATTGTTTGTACCTTATTAAGGCTGGGGGATGTTGCCTTTGCTCCGCCGAGCCAGCATTAATCTTCCCCTGTGCTCCAAGTCGTTCCCGCAGCCTCTCCCCGTCTCTCTGCCCCCCCCCCCCCCCCCCCCCCTACGCTCCCTGTGCGCCATGCGGTCTACTTCAGGCTGATACCATGCAGACCCAGTCCAACCCAGGCCAAGTTTGTGGGAGGGGGCCTGTGCCTGGGCTTGTGGTGCTGCTACAGTGCACCCTGGCACCCTGGCGGATTTATCAGCAGTCACACACACAGACACACACACTCTTTCTCTGTCTCTACTGACACACACACACACACACGCACACACACACACACACACAGACAGACACACTCTCTCTCTCACACACACACACACACACACACACACACATACACTTGCGAGCAGGAGACAGAACTGCACCCCAGGCCAGACGCCCCCTCCTGTGCTCGTTCTCCTCCTTTGTGTAGGATGTAGTGAAGCTGAAGTTGGGAGTTTGGGTGGTGTTCTCCGGCTTAGCCATGCAGCCTGGGAACAGAGGCACTGTGGGGAGATTCTGGGGGTGGGATTGGGAGGGTACATACACACACTGACACGCACACACACACACTGACACACACACAGACACAGACACACGCATGCACACACACACACACACACGCACGCACGCACGCACGCACGCACGCACGCACGCACGCACACACACACACACACACACACACACACACACACACACACACTGACACCTTGGGGAATGAGACATGAGAGAGAACAGGGCTCAGACACCCCCCCCCCCCCCCCCCCCCCCCCGCAGAACCTGGCTCTCCGTTTGTGCTCCTCCACACTGCGCTGTCACTCAGGGAGGAAATGGCGTGGGCTCCGGGCAGGAAGCTCAGTGTCAGAGCGGCGGCAGGCTGATAACTCGTCGTGAGCGCTGGCTTGGACATCCAAATTAAAGCTCGCGGCGGGCGGGCGGGCGGGCGGACGGGCGAGGGGGCTGGGGGGGGGACAGGCGGCTGCACACTCCTTTCAAGTGTCACACCGGCCTGTTTGTGTCATATTAACGTCACTCCGCTAAGCCCGCGAGTACAATATCACTTTCCTGCAGGAATACAATTTTATTAAGACCTAAAGTCAAATACCTTTGACAGAGACATGGAATGTGGCAGCGGCGGGGTTCGCTGGTCCAAATTGGAGCAGTCATTCAAATGAGCCAGACACCACCTCAGAGTGTCTGAGTCCCCGCCCGGATGAAATGGAGGACTGGGACGCCGAGCCACTATATTGTCATCATAACGTGCGCACGCACACACACACACACACACACACACACACACACACACACACACACACACACACACACACACACACAGACAGAGACATCACAGTGAGAGTGACTCAGGTAAACACACAGAGACAGGTCAAGGTTTCTCTACACAAACACACACACACACACACACACTCACCTGCCATGATGCCACGGCTAAGGTCATTGCTGTGCCAAACAGAGGTGTGTGTCAGCAGGGGGGGGGGGGGTGTTGTCAGAGTGACCATGCACTGTCTGGCGCTTATGTCACCCCGCTGGAAAGTCATACCACATCTTAGTCATGCGTTTGTGTGTGTGTGTCTGTGAACATGCGCGGTTCAGGGTGTGTGTGTGTGTGTGTGTGTGTGTGAGTCCCCGTGTCCCGTGACAGCGTGGACGGGCCATCCATCACAGTGGAACAGCCCGGGACACGCCGCGCTCCAGCCCCATCCGTCATCCTCGCCACGCTTTACAGTAAACACATAGAAATGGAGCGACCTTCTCCCTTCTCTGCGGGGACCGTGCCGCCTCGGCACAATGAAGGAGACTCCTCCTCCTCCTCCTCCTCCTCCTCCTCCTCCTCCTCCTCCTCTTCCGCCGCCGTCGCCGAGCCAGACGTAGCCAGGCCTCTTCTCGGGCCAGATAGGCGGCTGCTCCGCTGATGAGACTGGCTCTGTGTACGACACACACACACGTAGCGCTGCCCCCCCCCCCCCCCCCTCTCCGAACCCCCCCACCCCCCCATGGGTCCCTGTAGATTTCTGCCGGTGGAGAAACAAATAGAAGCTGGCTTGAAATGCGAGGCGGCGGCGTCTCCAGCAGTCGAGTGCTACTTGAGCTTTTTGGAGGCTGCGGTGCTGAGCACGCTGAACACAGGGACTAGCCAAACGCCCGAGCTACAAGGGAGAAAGGTAGAGAGACAATGGGAACGGATAACAGACGCACACGCACACGCACACACGCACGCACACACTTACACACACACACGCACCACATGCCCACGCCCGCACACGCACACTCACACGCGCGCACACACACACACGCGCACACGCGCAGACACACACACCCTCACACTCGCACACGCACACACAGACACACACACGCACACCACGCACACACACAGAGAAGCACGCACACACCCACTCTCTAAGAGAGAGAGAGAGAAGAGAAAAGAAAAGGATGAGTCTTCTGAGGGAACATCTATTATTATGTTTCCACCTTGCTGGTGCAACGTTGTGATTCTAGCCGTTCTGTCCCCCTCCCCTCCTCTCTCCCCCTCTTCCTCCCGCCCTCCTCTCTCTCTCCGTCCGCTCGGCGCCCAGAGCCTGTTAGGGTCTCTCTGGTTGTTACACAGGCCGGCGTTAGCACGGGGCACAAGGACAAGTTGTAGTGGGTGGTTGGGGGGCTAGTGGTGATCAGGGGCCCGGGGCGTAAGGGTCCGGCAGCGGTCGCAGGGGTCTTCAGGGGCCTCTTAGAGGCAGTCTAGCGGAGCGGCGCTGGATGTTAGAACCGGGCACACTGCTGCTCTCTTTTTGTACGCTCGCTATGCGTGTCTGTGTGTGTGTGTGTGTGTGTGTGTGTGTGTGTGTGCGTGTGTGTGTGTGTGTGACTATGTGTGTGTGTGTGTGTTAGCAAGCCATGTCAAAACGCTGGCACTTTGCTCTCTCTCTTCGTTTCTCTTTTTTTCTTCTCTCTCGTTCTTTTATTTATCTCCCTTTCTCTCTTTCTTTTTCGCTCTTCATCATTTCTCTCTCTCTCTATTTATTATCTATTTGAAAAAGTAAATGGTTCTCTCTGTTATTTCCCCCCGCTCCCCGGCTTAATGGGTCATTATATCTCCCTCTCATTTCCTGTACTCTGCTCTGTCTCACTTACGTATCCTTATTCTACCTATCCAGCGCTCCCTCCCCCACCTCCTGGCTCTCCTCCTCCTCCCTCTCTCCACTCCTCCTCCTCTCTCAGTCCATCCTCCACCCCCCCCCCCCCCCCCTTTGTCCAGACGGACAGAACCTTGAGCCGGACTCCAATGTTCCCCGAGAACGGGAGCGCGGGGCGTGTTGCGGCATTAGCGCTTAACAGGCCGTGAAATAGCAGCCTGCCTCGCGGACGTCGGCCCCATCACTCCAGGTGAGGCGGCCAGACGGCTGGATAAATGAGTGCGCAGCAGGACCCCCCCCTCCTCCTCCATACCTCCACATCCCCGCATGCACTGAGAGGGGGGAAGCGGAGGGATACCTGAGGAGGGATGTCCGGCCAGTGATTGCCCCCCCCCCCCCCAGTGCCATTTGCAGCACTAAGAGGAGGGTTTGTGTGCGTGTGTTTTCCCGTCTTCGTCTTTCCTCTCCTCCTCGGTGCTTTTGTCCGTACAATCAGCGTAATGAGCGGGCCCCCGACCACAGTCGATGGAGCGCGGCGAGGGGAGAGGCTCCTCTTTGGACGGATTCCCAGACGGAGTGACATCAGGGGTCGGGAGCGGGGCCAGGACAATCTGGGACCGCCACTAAATGATTCCCTTCACATTTGGACTAATGTGAAATCCTTATGAACCCACAGCAGACTCTTTTTGGCAGCGTCCAGAATCACTCCATCCTTTTCTCCCCACGTCCGTGGTTTAACTCCACTGGCTGAGGACGGCAGAGGTCCGTTTTCTTTTTGTGTGTTTGCCCGGCCGGAATCCCACTGAGGGCGAGTCTGTTTGGCTTAGGCGTCCTGCAGCAGAGACTGCTCTCGCTAGTGATTACACACACACACACACACACACACACACACACACACACACACACACACACACACACACACACACACACACACACACACACACTGATACCAGCTCCTCTCCCATACTCTCCTAACCTCCAGCCTTGATTAGCTGCTAGCTCTATGCTGTCGCTTCCTCCCCTCCCCCCCCCCCATCCCCTTCCATTTCCCCCCTCTCCCCATTATTCCTGTGCTTTAATAACCCCCCCCCCAAACACAGATCGATTTCGGGTAAGTGAAGGTGGCACTGCCTCCTGACTTATTTCATTACCGCCGGCTAATTACACCCGATTGAAATGAGCTCGCCTCTTAGGAGTGCAACGTGCTCCCCAGGACGTCCGTGGCTCCTACCGATTTCTACCCCCCCCCCCCATCTCCCCTGACGCCCCCCACCACCCCCCGCCCATCCCTCAACCCCCTCCCTTGCTCTCCCACATATCTAAATAATCAAGCGGCGCCTCCCCTGCCCCCCCCCCCCCTTAACATGTCATTCCATGTTGGGTCCATCCTAATGCGCGATCCCAGCCGTGCGACTGTGCAATGAGAGCGGCTAATGGAGCGTGCTGGCGGCTCAATCGCCTCCGCCCACCGCCCGTGATGAAGACAAATGTCAGCGCGTTAGGTGCTAATGCCGTAATGAAGTGGAGGAAGAGGAGGAAGAGGAGGAGGAGGAGGCTGTGTGCAGTGGCTCTGCGCCGCGTCACCTGACCGTCCGGAGGCCCATGCAGGTCTCAGCGGTCTGGCCGTTAACCAAAGCCCCCCGAAGGTCTGCCTGCCCAACGCTAGCCTGTTCCATTGACAGTCACTTCACTCAAAGAAACAAACAGCGGTGTAGAGTCTGACCTTTTACCCCAGGGTGATGTCCGTTTCCCGGCGGTTCTGTCCGTGCCGTTGTGGAGGGTGTGGATGTGGGGATGGGCTTTACTAGAGGGACGTGGTTCTGGCCCGCTGAGGAGGACGTGGTGAAGTGTGTTACAGTGGGAGATCTACGTGGAGACGTCTACATGTCTCCAAAATACAAACCACCGAAATGACGAAGCAGATTGATGATCTCCGTGAGGAAGGGACCGCTCAAGTGCTTTTAGTATGTTCCCGTTCCAATTCCACGGAAATTATGATCAGGTTGCCGGTTCCGGCAATGCCCCAGTTAAAAGGAAACATACAATAATAAAAAAATTAAATCTATTCTTTTTCAATGTTTTTTTTTTTTGTATTTCAACTCTTGGCGAGCTGCCTGTTTTTGTGTGTGTGTTAAAGACAGTAAATCGATTACCTTCCCCATTGTCTCCTCCTCTTTCTTCTCGGGGTTGTTATTCTGCCTTTCTTCTCCTTCACGCAGTCGGCACCTTCCCCTTTAGAATTACCTGAATGCAGAGAAGATGAGACCAATCTGTTATTTGTGATATTTATAAAAACCGAGCGTTGCCATGGCGATAGCTCCTAACCTTGGGAGTGCGGCTGTAGCCGGGAGTGCTGTGCTCCGGTTCTAACAGCCGGGGGAAAAAAAAGAAAAGTCCATAAAAGTCCACGAGACACCTTGTCTTCGTACTTCCTCTGCCCTTTTTTTATATATTTTTTTAATTATTATTTTTTCATCCTAATAAAGAGGCTTATTTTTTGTGTGTATTTTTACTCCTCCCTTGACAGGGCACTTCCCATCTTCAGTCACGTCCCCTGATCTTTTCTCTGAAGAGCAGATTAAAGTAGAGATCCTCAGCCCTCCGTCATAATGGCCTAATGAGGGTGATTATGTTGTGGTTAGTGGCTGGACCAAAGCCCCCTCACCCCTGGTGGCCGCGAGGAGAGTCCCGCTCGCCCTCCCGCTTCCCTCTAAGCCCGCCCTAATTAGTCCCCCCGCTGTCGCCTGCTTTTACACAGTGGCTGCATCGCTCGGTAACAGTTAAGCCCCTCGCTCTGCCTTTTCTTTTTTTTTTTTTTTTTTTGGGCCCGCCGACCCCGCCATCGCCACTTCAATCCGGAGCCGGGGGGGATTTTCCGAGGCTGATTTTCGGGAGGGCGGAGCGGGGGGGAGGGCAGAGTGCTTTGGTGGCGGGCAGCGGTGAGGGGGGCGAGGGGGATTTCAACATACGAGAGGCTTGTCAAAAGCGTTGCGTTATCGGCACTTTGCCTAATTTAATTCCCCTACTTGTTGCCCCGGCGCAGCGACGCTGTCGGGCTGAGGCGCCACCGCAGGGGGGCCCTTCTTTATGGTGGCAGAGAGAGAGAGAGAGAGAGAGAGAGAGAGAGAGAGAGAGAGAGAGAGAGAGAGAGAGAGAGAGAGAGAGAGAGAGAGAGAGAGAGAGAGAGAGAGAGAGAGGGAGAGAGGGAGAGACAGAGAGAGGGAGGGAGAGAGAGAGAGAGAGAGAGAGAGAGGGAGAGAGGGAGAGAGAGAGAGAAACACTTAATGTGTCGCTCCAGCTGAGGGCTTTGACTGGCCTGCTTTCTGCAGGACTTTGATTGCAGGCACCCCCCATTTCCTCCTCCTCCTCCTCCTCCTCCTCCTCTTCCTCCTCTATCAGAGTGCCCCCCCCCCCCCCCCCCCCCTCTCTCTCTCTCTTCGAGGCCCCTTGGAGGAGGTAAACACGGCACAGGAGATTAAGCCCGGCTTTGCGGAGCGTGCATGGCCCGGGAGTGCACATAATAACGTGACGGACGGACGGGGGGAAAAATAGCCCGCGGCCGTTAAAGGAAAGAAAGAAAAGAAAGAAACAAACTGAATAAAGAAGTCGCCCGGCAGAACCTAACCTCCGTCTCCCAGAGCGGGCGCTGTGGTCCAGCGGCCGGGACGCAGGGACCAGGGAGAGCCGAAACGCCCCGTCACCTTGGAGGGAGTGAGGTGGCTTGTTAAATTGGCTGGCCATGCCTGATTCCAAAGGTGGTTGAAAAAGTTTAGTGTACCAGGGGAAAGTATTGTTATCCGTGTGTGTGTGTGTGTGTGTGTGTGTGTGTGTGTGTGTGTGTGTGTGTGTGTGTGTGGATATACTATATACAGTATGTGTACCTAGTACCCTATAATAACCCTAGTCCCATACCATCGTGCCTAACATCATGTACTATCTCTGGTTAGCCGCTGGAGCCCCCCCATGGACAGGTAGAGCTCCTAACCCTCTGGGGAGCAAACACACAGACGGCATCCACTCCTCACACTCCCACTCAACGCTGGCTGTAAGGGGGGAGTGTGTGTGTGTGGGGGGGGGGGTATGGAAGGGGTGTGCAGACGTTGCGTGACACGGCAGCCGCTTAGCGTGCGAGCTCACGCTGTGTGTGCACTCCAGTGAGCCGGAGAGTGTCTGAGAGAACGACGGAAAGAATGAATGAGGGAGGAATAAAAGAGAGAGAAAAAAAGGGGGAAGAAAGAGAGAGAGAGAGAGAGAGAGACAGACGAAGGGGGGAGGAGAGAGTGGCGGCGGCGCGGCATGGGGCTGCTCATGCTAATGAGTGACTTTGACCAAGGCCTCGCTGCCCTCCCTCTGACACGCCGTGCAAAGTGCTCCCAGACTCTCCAGAGATAGACGCCGCTCGCTCGCCGAACAAAAGCCTCCTACTTGTACCGCGGAGCTTTGAGAACGGGTGTGTGTATGTGTGTGTGCGTGTCTGTGTGTGTGCGTGTGCGTGTGTCTGTGTCTCTGTGTGTGTGTCTGTGTGTGTGTGTGTGTGTGTGTGTGTGTGTGTGTGTGTGTGTGTGTGTGTGTGTGTGTGTGTGTGTGTGTGTGTGTGTGTGTGTGTGTGTGTGTGTGTGTGTGTGTGTGTGTGTGTGTGTTTCGCTGCGTAGTCCATTCTGGTCATGTTTTCAAAAGCCCAGCTTGGATGATTGGCATTGTTACACGGACCCGTCGGCCAACTGCTTTGCATTATCCTCCTCCAGCTGGAGGCACACGGCCCGGGTTCCAGCTAATTCATCAGCACTTTGTTCCGTTGGAAATGGGACGGCGTCGGGCTCGTGGAAAAGAGTGAGGGGACCGCGCGGGGTTTCGAGGTGAAGCAGCTCAAAAGGTAGCCTGGCCCCTCTCTTCAGCTCTCAGCCCCTACCCCCCCCCCCCCCCCCCCGCCCCCAGCTCATCAGGGAGCACTTGCACTCTTTTTTTTTTTAAGAGCCGCGGGCGTTTTGACTCACTTCAAATGGCGGTGGATGGGACCTGTGTCCGTGGAGCAGGGGGGTGGGGTGGGGGTGTGGGGGGGGGGGGGGTGAGGAGGTCGAGGTGCCCCAGAGACGCGGGCTAATCCTGGGAACCTTTTGAAATGTGTGGGCCGCAGACGCGGAGGAACAGGTTCTTTTGAGGATCTAGGAGGATAGTCTTTAATGTTGCTGTGAGGGATTTTATTTATCTCTGTCTCTTGCTTTCGCTCTCTATCTCTCCCTCTCTCTCTCCTTCTCTCTCTCTCTCTCTCTCTCTCTCTCTCTCTCTCTCTCTTTTTCTTAATTTCTCTGATTTTCGATCTCCTACTGTTTTACTCTCTATCTCTCCCTCACTTCCTCTCTCACTCTCTTTATCTTAACCCCCCCCCCCCCCCCTCTCTCTCTCTCCCTCTTCCCTCCTCCTGGATGGCTGTTCTCGTGGAGAGAGGAGTACAATGTGGAGACCGAAAGCCATTTTCTTCAGATCTTGTTCCCTTGGTCAGGCTCTCTGTCTGCCTCTGACAGGGACCGTGGTTTTAGTGTTGAGGATACGGGGGATGGAGGGGGGGGGAGGGGTGACGTTATCTAAGATTCTCCGCCTGACAGAAGTCAGACCAAGCCGCAGCTCGCTATAGCCTACGTCTGCCCTATCCTCCCCCCCCCATCCAAAAAAAAAACCAAAAACCAGTTATTTTCTGCCCTCGTGCGCAGAAATCGTGTTGGCGTTAACACTCGGGAGTACATGTGAACGCTCTCCCTCGGTCTGTCCACGTTCACACACACTACCCCCCCCCCCTTTGTGACGTCTGATACCGGCCGACCGCTCGTGCCCTCCCTTTTTTCCCTGCCACATGATCGCGCGAGGCCCCCGCGATGTATTATTAACGCGGTGGCCCAGAAGTTTGGAAGTAATTTGCTGCTGTGTTCTGTTTAATAAGTGCTAAATCAAACCGTCCCAATGTTCCAGCGGACCCTCTTCAAAGGCACTCGGAACGAGAGGAGCCGGGGAGTTCAAAGGGAATGGGGGAGTGTTTGTGTAGTCCCGCACGCTGGGCGAGGAAACAGTAGCCCTGCTCTCCCTCCGAGTCACCCGTGATAGGATTGATATATTTAACATGAAAGGGAGCTTTAAGAGGACGCTTTAACAGAGAAAACAGGTTAAACTCTCGCGCTCCGGGCAACGGGAGGAAACACGCGGGAGAGAGAAGGCGGCCTCCCTTTTTTTTATTGTTATTTATTTTATTTAATTTTTACCGTTGGTGATTTGCGTGACGTGCGTTGTGTTTTGACTACTCTTTTTTTGTTGTTTCTGTTATTCTGTTCTTTTTACCTTTCACGCTGGTCTGGTGGGTTTTCCCTTCTCTTCTTCCGACATGAACCTTATGGTCTCCCCCTTTTTCGTTCCTTTCAATTTCCTTTGATTTCTCCGTTTCACTTTGATTCCCGTTTCTTTTCCTGGGCCCGTTGCTGAAGTGAAGAGGAAACGCTGCAATGGAGAGTGGATCTGTAATTTCTTTTCTATTCTGTAAATTTAGAGATGAGTCATTCTGTGGGAACCTGAGGGGCTCCTGAATGTTCTCTGCCCTGTGTGTCCACAGGGGTCCCTTGTTACTGTTACTGTCACATACTCATGATGCATGGACACACACACACACACTCACACACACACACACACAGACACACACAGACACACACAGAGCACACACACACACACACGGAGCACATGCTTGCAGGCTAGCAAATTGACTCGCAAACGCTCACAGACAGGCCCACAATACTCTAAACAGATGTCAGAAATATATGCATTTTACGTTCCGCAGTTATGTCTCATTAATGTTAAACATTTGGGAATACGCCCTGATAATTCCATGCACACAAACTAACATGCGCAGCAGATAAATTCTCACTCAAACCATAAAATACTTTTTGGGGAATTGGTGCCAGTTTATTTTTGCTGGGCATTGGACGAAAAGGAACAAAACAAGTCTCCTAAAAAGAACAGATGAAGAGGGGGGGGATAAAAATGAATCAAAAAGACAGTGCGGTGAAAAAAAAAGAGTGATGAAACCGTGAGGAGGGAGCGAGAGAGGGAAGAAGGTGGATGGATGGCAGGGGAGGTGAACGGAGGGAGGGAAAGAAAGCAGGGGGGGGGGGGTTAGGAAGCGAGGAGATGAGAGGAAGGCAGAATGAAGGATATATAGCCGCTGGCAAACAGAAAACAATTGTTACACTGCCTCCCATAACCCGCTTCAACCTTAAACAGAGGATTTTTTTCACTCAATTAATTTCTACACATCGGAGCGAGAGGGGCCTTGGCTGGAGCTGGTGTGGGGCTGCCGCCGCCTCTGCTGCCTGCTCTCTCTCTTTTTCTCTTTCTTTCTTCCTCTCTTCCTCTCTTTCTTTCTTTCTTTCTGTCTTTCTTTCTTTCATTCTTTCTTTCTTCTCTCTCTGTCTCCTTATTTCTTTCTCTTTGTCTCTCTCTTGTTCTGTCTCACCCTCTCTCCCTCTCTGTCTGTCTCTGTTTACTCTCTCTCTCTCTCTCTCTCTCTCTCTCTCTCTCTCTCTCTCTCTCTCTCTCTCTCTCTCTCTCTCTCTTGCTCTTACAGCCTCTATTTTTCTCTCAACAAAAACCCACCAGTGTATGGCAGTGGATGGTAATATATGGGCACATTGTACCTATTCACACGGAGAGAGAAAAGAAGTACACAGAAAGAAAACTTTGTGAACTATTATTTGAAAACTATTATCCGAACATTTGAAATGGAATTTGAACAAAGTTAACTTTGAGGCGATGACGCAGTATACAATCCTATAAATACTGATTTGAAATTCCAATTAAACACTCAGTTAAATGAATCTGAGTATATACTCGGAGGATCACACAAGTCTTATATACCTTCGGATTCCAATCCCAAATATTACATTATGTATTTCTTCTCATTACAATGTAAAGCCGATGGAAACCCAGAGCATTAGCACAGTCAACGTTGGATGTTGATACTAATTGGAAAGTACCCCGCTCCCGCCGCCCTCCCCCCGTCCTCCCCCCTCTTTCCAAGACTTATGCTGATGAAAAGAAAGAGAGAGACAGACACGGTGTCAAGGCAGACATTGATTTGGGTCCTTTGATTTCCCATTAGCCGGTTCTTTGAGGGCGCTAGCTTCTCCGCGCAGGTAGGCTGGTCTGTCACCGTACGCACACCTCGTCTGTCACTGATCCCCAGCACGTCAATCCTCCCTTTGTTCAACGGAGCACAGACCCTGTTTTGAAGTAATCACTTTGTTCATTTCAGTTTAATGTCACACATATATTGGTGGCACTAGATTTTTCCATCTCAAGATGGGAAGTAAAAGCACATACACTCGAGGAGAGAAAGAGGTGGAGAGGAGTCTGAGACTCCTTTGCGAGAGAGAGAGAGAAAGAAAAAGAGAGAGAGAGAGAGAGAGAGAGAGAGAGAGAGAGAGAGAGAGAGAGAAAGAGAGACAGACAGACAGAGAGAGAGAGAGACAGACCGACTGACTTCATTGTCCCAAAATAACTGTCTTTTGTGCACAAACATACAGTATCTGCTGTTAAAATTCAAATAACATAGTGTTACCATATGTACACATGCATACACACAATACACACAGCACATGCAGGGACCCGCCGTAAACCGACCCCATCGTACGACACGGATTACGCAACCTGTGATCTTCCTACTGGTGTGTATTGTTATTGTTCTATTGTTCTAGAGTGTTCTATCAGCAGTGTTCTAGCTTTGATGGTGCTGGCTGGTCTCTCTCGTGTCACTCTGTGGGCTTGTGGCTTTTAGGTGGAGCTAAGCTGTGGACAGGGTGGCGTCACCGTGTGGAGACCCAGGCTGACAGGCTACAGCGCGGAGCAGACACAGTCAGCGTCTCCGACGGCTCCGTGGCTTATCGACGAGTCCGCCCGCTCTAAAAATGGCTTTCGGAAGCGTGGCAGTTTTCCACCCCGCTCGGCGCCATGGTAACGGCGTTTGCTTTGACAAGGCGGGCGTGACGCCGTGACATTCTGGGTGTTGTTGTGCGGACACAGAGGGACGGGCGGGCGGAGGGAGGGGAAACACGCCGCGATGTTTTCCGTGCGCGTGAGGAGGACCGGGGAGGGAGGCGCGGCCCTGGCAGTGGTGACTTCTCGTTAGAGGAGCGCTGGAGCACCCGGGGGGGCCGTGCAGGGAGACGGAGCCTAACTGGCTGACCCTCCAACCAGCTCCATGTGTGCCGGCAGCACAGTGACATTCTGTCCCGCTCAGTGTCAGGGAGACCGGCGCGGCCCAGCTCTGGAACTGGACGAGACACACACACACACACACACACACACACACACACACACACACACACACATAAGCTCACACCGAGACACACATGCTCACACACACACACACACACACACAAACACATAAGCTCACACCGAGACACACATGCTCACACACACACACACACGCCCACACACACTCCCACACACACTCAGAGGCGTATAATGACCACGCTTTACCCTCCACCACAGGCGAGCGAGAGGCCTTTTTCTCTCCTCATCCCTTCTTTTCTATATATAAATCGGTCGATAAAGGTGAAGGACGTTCCACTGCTTTCTATCTCTCTCTCTCATTTCTCTCTCTTTCTCTCTCTTTTTCTCTATCTCTCTCTCTCGCTGTCTCTCTCTGTCTCCCTGCTCTTCCTCCTCCCTCCTCCTCTTGCGTTCCTCGGCTCCGTCTCGGAGTGAAATCCCGAGATAAAGCGTGGCAGCGCTCCGTGTTTAATGGAGCCTAATCCCACAGATTTGAGATACGGAGCTGCGAGGTAATTCCCCCCGGCGAGGAGGATCTGGACGGGGAGGGGGTGTGGAGGGTGCGTTCTCGTGGCCCTAGCGCCGCGCCCGCATTCACGCCGCCCCCCCCCCAATACCCCCCCCCCCCCCCCCCCCGTCCCCCCCCGTCCACCGTCCCCCGTCGGGGACTAAGAAGGGGCTGTCTGGTTTTTAAAGCATTTCAAGAAGGCTTGGAGGCATTAAGCCCCCCCTCCACCTCTCCACTCCACAAGAACCCCTCACCAAAGTGATGAGCTGACACTAGGCAATTTGCCATTTTGTCTTGCCGGTGAAATTATTTTCAATCCCGACCGCGGCGAGGAAGAAGACAAAAAAAAAAGCAGCGCTCCCGTTGTGGGCGATATGCCTGAACCTCTCATTGGGGCTGACACCCTTTGTTTGAGGATAGTCAGTCGGCGGTTCAATTTGCCTCAGGACTGGCATGTGGGGGCCCGTGTTGACGAGACAGACGCCTGCTTTGTGGAGGTGCTGCCTTGTCCACAAGAATGATGGGATCAGCGGCGGCGAGTTATTAGAGAGAGAGGGGATAAAGCCCCTCTCCGAGTAGGGGTGTGAATGCGCGCGTGTGGGTGTGTGTGTGCGTGTGTGTGCGTGTGCGCGTGCGTCCGTGTGTGTGTGTGCGCGCGCGCGCGTGTGTGTGTGTGTGTGTGTGTGTGTGTGTCTGTGTGTGTGTGTGTGTGTGTGTGTGTGCGCCTGTTTACTGTGTGCAAAGTATTCTGACCATGTTTTCGCTCACAAGGGATTGAAACGAGTAAAAAAAAAGGAAGTGTGAGCAAGCTAGAGCAGAGAAATAAAGAGAGAGAGAGACAGAGACAGAGAGTGGGAGAAATAAAGAAAGAAAGAGAGAGAGAGAGAAATAAAGAGAGAGAGAGAGAGGGTGAGGGGTAGAAAGAAGGAGGAACACTTATTCAATCAGCATTAGTATCAAAGCCCTGTGGAACAAATGCAACTCGGCTGAAAAGATCTGCTCTTTTCCTTTATCACCTTCTCTCTCTCTCTCTCTCCATTGTTTTAAACACTCTCCTCTCTTCTCGCTCCTCTGCAGCTCCCCCTGGTATCCCCCCCCCCCTCTCTCTCTCTGTTGTGCTGCTTGGGGGATAAGTCACCTAATTGTCTGGGGAGCACATCAGGCACACATTGGTGGACTGAAAAGCCCCAGAGCGCTGTGGAGCTGTCGTCCAAAGAAACAAACCAACGGGCCACTGTACTCGTGCCGACAGGAGAAAAAGACACACCAGGCTCCCCCAGAATGTCATTGTGAGCTGGGGGAGACGAGGGGGGTGGCTTGGGCAGCTGGCTGTTTCCATGTTTGTGTACGTATATGTGTGTGTGTGTGTGTGTGTGTGTGTGTGTGTGTATAGGTGTGTAGGTTTGTGTTAATGTATGTTTGTGTATGAGTGTGTGTGTGTGTGTGTGTGTATAGGTGTGTAGGTTTGTGTTGATGTATGTCAGTGTGTGTAGGTGTGTGAGTGTGTGTAGTTGCGTGTGTGTTGGTGCTCTTTGTTGGTGTGGGCTGCTGACAGGTATGCGAGCACAGTGTCCTCTGTGGTGGCACTCTGTCCTGGCCGCTGGCGCGTCAAGGTCTTCATTGCCACATCACCCCACACCCCTCCTCTTCACACCGCGCTCCTGGCCGTTTGCTGCCAGCGTTGCCCCCCCCCCACCCACCCTTGCTCTCTCTCAACCTCTACCTCTCTCTCTCTCTCTCTCTCTCTCTCTCTCTCTCTCTCTCTCTCTCTCTCTCTCTCTCTCTCTCTCTCTCTCTCTCTCTCTCTCTCTCTCTCTCTCTCTCTCTCTCTCTCTCTCTCAACTCCCTCGTCCCCCCTCTGTCCCCCGCTCCTCCCTTTTGCATAATTACCCGGGTAATTGTGGAGTAATTGACTGCATCACCTGCTCCTGGGACGCCCTGGCGTTGCTTAATAAACAGCTGGAGCCGACGCCACATGTTGTTGGAAGGAGAGGGGGAACATATTGGGGAGAGAAAAGAGGGGAAAAGGGGGATGAGGGGGGGAGGAAGAGGAAGAGGAAGGAAAAAGAAGCGGACGGCCACTGAAGGGTGGGAGTTAGGAGGGCTGGGTTAGAGAGGAGCGCGGATGGCGAGCGTGCCACACTGAGAACGTTTCACGGACAGCAGAAAGTCTTATCGTGGCGGCGGGCCCTTCACTTGTTACGGACGAGGTGGGGGGGGTTGTGGATGTTATTGCCTCTGGAAAGATTAGCGCTGTGCGTAATGAGAAAAGGAGATGGATGGACAGAGACGCAAGGGAAGGAGGGACGGAACGGAGAGGAACTGAGAGAGCAGAGATGAATAGATGGAGCGAGAGAGAGAGAGAGAGGAGCGGGGATTGAGGAAAAAGAGAGCGAGAGAAAAGAAGTAAGAGAGAGAGAGAGAGACGGGGAGAGACAGAGACAGAGGCCTCTACAGGCTAATGACATTAAGGAGGTCTGATGAATCGACAGGCGTGGAGGGTTATTGACATCCCTTCCCTCCCTCCCTCCCTCCCTCGCTCCCTCCCTCACTGCCTCCCTCGCTCCCTCCCTCCGTCCCTCCCTCACTCCCTCCCTCACTACCTTCCTCCCTCCCTCAGACTAACAGCCAGCCAGCCAAGCCCCCCCCCCCATGCTCCTCAATTAGACTGGCTGATTAGATTCCCTGGGCTGTGCCCTCCTCCCTCTCCCAAGGATCCAGCAGGGTGGCATGATGGGTGGGGAGGAGGTGCAGGGAGGCGTCCCCCCTGGTACCCTGCCCCTGGGCCGGGACACGCGCTCACAGTCTCACTGAAGCTGCCTGTCCATCTCAGCAGGGAAGAATACTCAGTGTGTGCAAAGGCAATAGTTGTATTTAGTAGTAGTAGTTATTATTATTAGTAGTAGTAGTAGAGGTAATACATTAGTAGTATTAGTATTTTAACATCTACATCAACCTGCAGATTTATTTGACCGTGTTGAACTCATATGGTAGTCCCTTGCCGTCCAATCCTCCTCCGTGCACCCTCAATAATCGCTCACCCGCTAATCTCTCCTCCGGGGAGCTTCCGTATTTTTACACGTAGCGTGGGAAGGTTCTGGGATGGAAACGGACAAGGTGTATCCCGTTCCGGGTGTCAATCGGGAACGTGCGTGCTCCGGGGGAGGTTTTGCCGTGGGTTCTTCCGCCGTCTCTTGTTTCCTCCTGGCCCCAAAGCCGGTGGCGGTGCCGTGGCTGTGAGACGCTGTATTGTCCTTAACCCTATTCACTCCACTCCCGCACGGTGACAAGCCTCCCACCGCCATTCATCAACATCCTGGCTCTCGTTGCGCAAAAAATGGGGCAAGTCAGGTAAGTGTCCCAATTCAGCAGTTTTGAAAGGCAGTAACTAATGATGTCTCAGCCGAGAGGGCTGCTGCGAGTTCCCAGGGAAGCTCTCCGGCCCTGTTCCATTGTGTGCGCGCGCGCGCGCGCGCGTTTGTGTGTGCGTGTGTGTGTTGTGTGTGTTGTGTGTGTTTGTGTGTGTGTGTTGTGTGGCTGGCTGGATAGCCAGCTAATGGCCTGTCTCTGATGAATTAGGGGGTCTAACACCCTCCAAACACACTCTCCCAAGGTCAGCGCGGCAGAGCCCACCCATCCCTGTACCCCGGGGGCCCAAACAATCCAACAGAGCCGGGAGTGAGCCGGATGACAATCCAGTCAAACACACTGGAGCGTCGCCGAGTAACGGGGAGGCGGTTGTGTGTGTGTGTGTGTGTGTGTGTGTGTGTGGGTGTGTGTGTGGATGTGGGTGTGTTGGGGGGGCTTGTTTTCGGGTCGACTCGAAAGGGAAGAAATTGCTTTTAAAGTGGCAGTGGGGTGGGTGGGGGACGGAGAGCGGCAATGATTCCAGAGCACGGACGTCCTCTGACTCCGGAGACGCCGAGGGTCCATTTGCGCATCCCTCTCCGTTAAAGTAGTGGCGGACTCGCGGGCTCGACAATGTTATCCTTTTCCCTTTATCCAGCCTCGTTATTTAGCCCTGCGCCGCGCGTTAGGAGCGCTTACCAGCCCCCCAACACCCCCCCCCCACTTCAGACAAAGTGCTTACAGAACGAGTTCCACAGAAACACTTCCATATTTCATCCCAATAAGTCGTTTTCAAATACACACAGGGTATTAGGCTCCATTATATGGAGTAATAGATTGCATTATGTATCCCGTTGCCTTTGCGAAAAGGCGGGGCGGGGTGGGGTGGGGGTGGGGTGGGGTGGGGGGGGACATCAGTGGCTGTGTCAGCCTTGTTTTCAAATAGCCTGGACTAACAGGCACAGTGGATACACAGAGAGAGAGAGAGAGAGAGAGAGAGAGAGAGAGAGAGAGAGAGAGAGAGAGAGAGAGAGAGATACACACTGACTAAAGATAAACACACACACATATTCCCAAACGCATATTCTCCCATTAAAGACAGCACACATGCTGTTTCCGCCCACACACATGTGTCACGTCGGTGTGTGCTTGTGTGTGTGTGTGTGTGTGTGTGTGTGTGTGTGTGTGTGTGTGTGTGTGTGTGTGTGTGTGTGTGTGTGTAGAGACGGAGAGCGCTGGTGGAAATGTCACCCCGTGAGAGCATGTCTGACTGCCTGCTGCCTCCTCAAGACTCTCTGCTGATTTCACAGCAGCACCTGGTGGTGACAACGAGCAGAGGGGGAGAGGAGAAAGAGAATGGAGAGAACGGAGAGAGAGAGAGAGAGAGAGAGAGTGATAGGAGAGGAGTAGGGGAGAGAGAGGAGAGAGGGTTGGGGTAGAGAGAGGAGAGGGGTGGGGAGAGAGAGAGGTGAGACACAGGGACGAGTGAGAGAGACATGCAGGGAGATGGGGGGAGAGAGACCGAGGTGAGATACAGGGCAGAGCGAGAGAGAGCGAGAGAGAGACAAGAAGAGAGACTGGGGAAGAGAGAGACAGAGAGAGGAGAGGCGGGGGAGAGAGAGACAATAGGAGATGCCTTCACAAACACTTGTTCCCTGCTCTGTCTTGTCGGGCCCGTGCTGTCGCTCCACTCCGAAGCCGGGCTAATTTGACTGTTTGAATACTCCGGAGCCCCCTGCCAAACGTCGGAGGATATCTTCTTCTTTTAGAAAAGCCTTCTGAGCCGAGAGGCACAGCCAATGAAAGGGCCCCCCGACCCACATTCAAATCAAACCCGCGTCACGCCGACCAACGTTTAATGTGCTGGCGGGCCGCCGGTGCCGCTTTTAGAACTTCAACGTCGCCAGGGCGGAGCTCGGAGAGGTGAAGTGGGCTCCGTCAGAGAGGGGGGGGGGGGGGGGGCACCGGGGCCAAACTCCGTCCCTGCTTGCTGGTGGCAGCTCCAATTCTGTCCAGTTAAGCGTTGGGCTCCTTGTGCCAGTCTGGCTTAATGAAGGGAATCATCTCGGGGACCAGGGACCGTGTCGATGCAGAGGAGGAGAGGGAGGAGAGGGAGGGGACCGAGGAAACGCCTGGCTGCCCGACCGCCGCACTCACAGCCACCACAGCGTCGCGTGACAAAAGCGCCACTGCTAATTGGGGGATTAATGTTTTGATTGTGGGATTTTTAGGGGAGTCCTTTTGATTTTGGATTCAGTAGCACGCGTTACAGTCTTTCACTCTGAGGCGTTGAGAGGACGGCATTCTTTCCTTTTTGCTTGTCTTTTTTTATGCTTTGTTTCTTTCAATTAATTTTACGACTGTACACGGATTGCAGGAGTGGAAAAAGCCCCGTGTTTACTTTTTTATTTAAGAAGGCAATATCCCAACGAAGCAGTTAGTTGTGCATCTTATAAAACATGCTCTAGCCGTCAGCACCCGCTGCCTGTTGGCCAATGGATGATTAATGCTGGCCAGCAGACAAGCAGACCATTGGACAGCCAACATAAGGAGTGTGCCGTGATTGGTTATCTTCGCAGGGACCGGTGACTTTTTTATTGTATCAGAGCGCGAGGGGTAATTATCGGTAAATTACCAAAACCTGTCCTGTCAGCGGTATCAAGCGCACACCAATCACGGGCATTGACACGGCGATTGTGTTCCAAAACAACAAGTAGCCTTTGGACTCTCCCCCCTCCCGCCCCCCCCTTCGCCACAGCACCTGCCCAGCGTAGAGTATCGAAGGCTTGGCCTAACTAATGAACGTCTAAAAGCAATTAGATGGCGCTATCTCTGAAATTAGGCCTGGCATAGTGTTAATTACATAATTACTGGTGGTGTCAGCCCGCTGTGGGGGACAGGGGGGGGGGGGACGGGGGGCGGGAAGGGAGGAGGGACGGGGGGGAGTGTGGCTCCAATGGGAGGAGGGGGAGACGTTCCTGGGCTTTCAGGGAGGGAGGAGGGGGGGACTGAACTATAGATTCTGTCCATGATTCATGAGGAGAGCTCCTGTGGAAAATATCGCCTTTGCCAAGTTAATTTTCGAAAAGGCCAGCATATTTGGGCAAAGACAATCAGCCTGACCTTTTCGGGGAGAGCAACCCCAGATTCACTCTCCTTTCATCTTCTTTCTTCTTCTCTCTCTCTCTCTCTCTCTTTCTTTCTCTCCTTCTCTCTCTCTCTCTCTCTCTCTCTCTCTCTCTCTCTCTCTATCTCTCTCTATCTCTCTCTCTTTCTTGCTGTCTACCTCTCTCTATCCCTCCCTATCCCCCCCTCTCTCTCTCTCTCTCTATCTCCCCCCTCTCTCTCTCTCTGCGTATGGCAGCGTATCTGATCAGAGGGCTGGCGGACGTTCCTCTCGCCGGCTTCACCTCGCTAATGGAGACCGCTGTTGTTGATCAACAGGGCGCGCTGATGAGGCTGCTGCCCGCCTGTTTCCCCTCCGCCAAGCCGATTTGTCCGCATTGACACGGCCGTGCTCTCGCTACCCGCCGCGGGGACGCTCCTCCTCGCCAGCAGACACTTGTCTCAGTCCGCCGTCCCCAGAGAGAGACCCTGCAGCGGCAGCTCAGCGTCACTCCTTTAGTGGAGCTTCATGGTGGCCCCGTGACTTTAACGGGAATGAGTCGTGTGTGTGTGTGTGTGTGAGGAGTCGTATCGTTTCCAGACGGACGGACAGACAGACAGACAAACAGACAGACATACAGACAGACAGACAGCTATGGGAATGTGAGCTTGTGTGTATGTGAGAGTGAAGCCAATTATAAGTGAGTGTGTGTGTGTGTGTGTGTGTGTGTGTGTGTGTGTGTGTGTGCGTGCGTGCGTGCATGTCTGTGTGTGCCTGTGCGTGTGTGTCTGTGTGTGTGTGTGTGTGTGTGTCTGTGTGTGTCTGTGCCTCTATGTGAGAGATAGAGAGACCGAGATCCAGGGGGAGTGTGCAAGAGACAGTGTTTTTACCCGCACTTGTTTATGTAAGTGTGTGTCTTTCAGAGAGTGTGTGTTAGTGTCTCCCTTAGAGCAGTGGGAGTGTTAGTGTGTGTGTGTGTGTGTGTGTGGAGCCGCCGAGAGGCAAGGTGCCACTTGGGCCTGGCTGTCCGTGACAAAATGTAGATGAGGAGCCTCTGCTGCATAATGCTTCCCCTCTGTCTGGGATAGAGGCCCAGACACAAGCCCTCAGCTTCCCATCCCATCCCTCCGTCCCATCCCTCCATCCTCTCTCCTCCCTGTCCTGTCTCAGCCACCACCCCCCCGCCCCCCCAGGACCATGGATTCAGACTCCAGCACCCACACACACACACACGTGCGCGAGCCACAAATTGTCCGCCTCACACCGGCTCTCCGCCTCGTGTCTGAGTATCCTGTCTGTTTTCACAGAGAATGAGTCGGGCGTCCCTGAGGTGGCTCCTCTGCATAGTGAAAGATCCCCCCTCATAGCGCTGCGGCTGTCTGTCTGTCTGTCTGTCCGTCCGTCCGTCCGTCCGTCCGTCTCTGCATAGTCAACAGGCTCCATGGTGCTGCTGCTCGTTTGGGTAATTAGGGTGTGCAGGGACGCTACCTATCCGTTCGTTTGTCTGTCTGTCTGTTTCTCCTTCTCCCTATGTCCTCTCTCTATCGGTCTCCACCTGTCTGCTTGCCCTCTCTCTCTCTCTCTCTCTCTCTCTCTCTCTCTCTCTCTCTATTTCTCTCTCCTTTTTCGGCTATTTGACCCTTCCGTCTACTGCCCGCTCGTTGACCTCTGTCCTCTGTCGCGGGTCAAATCCACTTGCGGGTCACGCCGTTCCATTTCAGCGGTCCTGCGCCCCGGCGACGTCGTTCAAAAAGAGACCTCTAAGCAGAGCGGCCCAGATCTCTCTTTTCCCTGTGAGAAGGACTCTCAGAGTGTGGGCGCTCCCTCTCCGCGCCGACGGCTCAGAACTGTGTACCCGCGCGGTGTTTTAATCTGAAATCTGCATAGGTTGTCTTTGACCTGGCTGGCTGGCTGGCTGACTGGCTGGCTGACTGACTGGCTGGCTGGCTGCCGCTGCAGGTGGAGGCGGAGGGAGGTCGTTTGACTATTCATCGAAAAGAGAAAAAAAAAACAAGACTCCTTATGCATACATTTAAAACTAAAATGTGCATGAGTTTCCTGCGGAGCGCCGTCTCAAGGTCAAACCGGCACTTCAGTCACTCTCCAGTCTCTCCCGCTCCTTCCGGCCACCCCGTCAGGTGCGGTGCTGCAGTGCTATGGCGCCCCCTGTAGGCAGAACCGGGCGCCAGGCTGCACGCCCGCCGCCTGCTCCAGCTCGTCCCTGCATGGCCCTCCGGAGAGAGACATGACTCTCGCTGAGCAGGCCCCCGGCACAGGCCCCAAAGTCACCACCTCTTCACAGCTCTGTGCTCCTGTGTGTGTGTGTGTGTGTGCATGTGTGTGTGTGTTGGGGGGGGGGGGGGCTGTCCATGTTTAACGGCCTCTATTAAACCGGCCGGCCCCTCTGTGAGTTTCACGGCCTTATGAAAACAGGTCCGGCAGCTCGGAGAAAAAACGACCCCCGCCGCTCTTTTAACTTTCCGCCAGAGAGAGAGACCGGGAGATGCGGGAGCCAATCAGCAGGTCCTCTGCTCCGTCGTCACTTCCTGTTTCAGTCGGGAGGAGTGATTGATTGGAGGAGGGGAGGTTTAAGGCGACAGGTGATTGGTTGAGTGCTGACTGGCAGGTTGTCTGGTTGGCTGACGGGCACGGGGCTGAGTACAGGTGGCTGCTTCTGTGAAGGAGCCGCTACGTACGCCAGCGTTATCCTAGCAGCTAGG
>JAPMUY010000473.1:12500-22500 GCA_026901105.3 Galaxias olidus | reverse complement strand
TTACCGAGACAGCGGAAAGCGCAAATAAATGAAACAGATGCTGGGCTAGCTCTGTTTTTTGATTACTTTCGGCAGCCCCGTTTGAGTGTACAACACACACAACCATTCCCCTGTATTTTGGGGACGAACCCAGAAAAACGGCTGATGTCCCGTGGTCAATGAAGGATTGCGTTGGACCCTTTGGCAGCCCGCCTCGACCCCTATCAGGGGGTAGATGATCAGGGATAGCTGTGTTGGTGACTCCATTCCCGTTTTTGGGCGTATACTATGAGGGAAACAGTGTTGGTGACCCCATGCCCGTATAAGGCGGTAGACGATTGAGGATAGCTGTGTTGGTGACTCCATGCCCGTTTTCGGGCGTATGCAATCGTGGATAGCTGTGTTGGTGACTCCATGTCCATATTCGGGCGTACACGATTGAGGATAGCTGTGTTGGTGACTCCATGTCCATATTCGGGCGTATACGATTGAGGATAGCTGTGTTGGTGACTCCATGCCCGTATAAAGCGGTAGACGATCAGGGATAGCTGTGTTAGTGACTCCATGCCTGTATTCGGACATATACGATCGGGGATAACTGTGTTGGTGACTCCATGCCTCCATCTAACCTGTCGCTGTCCACAGCATTCCTCTGTCATTCATGTGTGAGTCCACAGCCCTCTGGAGGGAGCTGACAGAGAGCTGTACCAGGCACCTCTGCTGCACAGTCATTTGGAAACCCCAGAGCGTCAGAAAAAGAAAATGTAATAGAAAAAAAACACTCCAATCTAATTACACTGAAAGAATATCATTAGGCTTCTTAATGATGATTAATGTATACATAATAGTAACATTTTGTGAAGGATTAGACCATTTAGAAACGTAGTTGAATGTGAAATTGCCTACTTCAGGTACAGGCTTGTGTGTTGTCTTTGCACGTTGCCACGGTTATCAGTCATATCATTAGCTTCATTACTATTAGATGTGGAGGCAACAATAATTAAATGATACGAATGTAGTTATTGCAAATGCGAGTGAATTAGAACGTTTTAACTGGGAATTAATTTCAAATTGTATTTTCTTTTTTATTAAATTGTATTTAACAGGGGAACCTTTTATTATTCTTTAACCGTGGTGAGTTTGAACTCATGCATATACACGATATTTCAAACTCATTCCCATTAAAACTGAAACTTTTCAGCTGACAACTTTATGTGCACAGTGTACTCCTTATATTTTGCTACTGTCACTTAAAATTCATATTTCAAATAAGATTTTATCCCTCAATCAAATTTAAGTTTTTTGTTGTTGTTTTGTTTACATTCTTTCAGTTTGTTAAGCCATCTGGCCACTCTCATTCGCAGACACTTCCTGAGGAATCAGGAACAGAAACTTGGAAACGTTTCACTGGTCGTGGCTTATGACTGACATTTAGGGCCACCCATGATATTCGTCAGCAGACATAATATCATTCGTCAGCAGTGCTGAATGCTAGCTGGGTTTTGTCAAAATAAGCGATTTTCAATCATGATAAAATCATGTCTCGCCCTGTCTGTCTGTCTGTCTGTCTGTCTTTCAATCATCGTTTCCTAACATTTTTTCAGTTTTAGCCTAATCGACTCGTCACAGTTCCTCCAGCTCTGCTGTTATTATCAGCCGCACATTGTTTCCACACCTCACCCAGACCTGGCAGGTGAAGGTAATTTCGAGAGCCCATTGAATCTCCCAGGTTACTCTCCTCTCCTCAACGCCTCTTCCTCCTCCTCCTCCTCCTCCTCCTCCTCCTCCTCCTAAAGGACAAACACCACGCCTCAGCTCTGCCAAACCTCTGACTACACACTTTGTAGCCTTCCTCGTGTTGACACTTATTCTTCGACATTTTCTCTCCCCCTCACCTTAAAACAAATGGTGAGGACCCAAAACAAACTATAATACAGAAAATAAAAACAGTGGAGTGCTGGAAGTGTGACACTTAGCTTAAAATGGAGGTGGAATGGGCCGCGGGGAAACAGCCGTAACGATGCAGGAGAGACCGGCGGCCCTCCTCCTCCTCCTCCTCCTCCTCGCCTCATCCTGCTAAAACAGGATTTATGGAGGAGGCCGTCATGTTTTAGCGGCTGATGTGCGCTCATCTGGGGCTCTGCCTGGCGAGACCGTCACTTCCAGCTCGTCGGTGACACGCGCCGGGAGCTGGCGAGCTAGCGAGCCTCCCTCCTAATCAGGGAGTGGCCGAGCGATGGTCCAGGAAGAGAGAGAGAGAGAGAGCCACCTCGTTTGTTTTCCTCTCTCTCTCTCTCTCTCTCTCTCTCTCTCTCTCTCTCTCTCTCTCTCTGCCTCGGCTTTCACCGCCGGGGTTTCACTGGGGAAAAGCCTATGGAGGCATGGCACACGTTTGCCATGCACAAACACATCCAAGTCGTTTGCATCCATCCGAAACGGAACGTTCTTTCTGAGTAACGACGTTAGTTTCATCAGGTGACGCTCTCCTAAAACAAAACACAGTGAACTCAAAGTGTGACGCATAGAAACAAAGTCGTGTAAACAGGCCATTTATTTGGCCTCCAGGTTTCTCCTCCCCTCTGTTCTCCTCTGGCGGGCGGGGGCGGGGCGGGGCGGGGGAGTGGGGGGGGGGGGGGGTGTTGTAATTGACAGGCTTCAGCACTTACTGCCTCCCGCCGCTCTGTCCTCCATTTGGAGACACTTTGTCGGTTTTAATCAGCCCTTTAATTGGCCGCCTGGCAGAGGGTGAGTGGCACCCAGGGGGTGGGGGCCCGACGCCGTGACTCTGCTGACATTCCCCTCTCTCTCTTTATCTCTCTCTCTTTCTCTCTCTCTCTCTTTCTCTCTCTGTCTTTCTCTCTCTCTCTCTTTCTCTCTCTGTCTTTCTTGCTGTCTCTCTCTGTCTCCCTCTGTGTAATTGACAGGCTTCAGCACATTACACCCCTGTGTGTCTCTCTGTCTTTCGCTCTCTCTCTCTCTCTCTCTCTCTCTCTCTCTCTCTCTCTCTCTCTCTCTCTCTCTCTCTCTCTCTCTCTTTCTCTCTCTCTCTCTCCCTCTCTCTGTGTGTATATATTTGTATATCTGTCTGTCTCTCTGTCTCTAAAGGGTTAAATTATGTTGTGCAGTTATGTCTTCAGATTAAGTATTAAGAGCCACCAGTATGCGTCTTTAAATACAGCTTTCTCAGCTTTCTGCTAGGCTGTCCTCCGTACTGCCTGCTGTCTCAGTTCCAACTTTTGGAGCAGGACGGTGTGTGTGTGTGTGTGTGTGTGTGTGTGTGTGTGTGTGTGTGTGTGTGTGTGTGTGTGTGTGTGTGTGTTCATCTACAGTGCAGAGTGTGGAGATAGAAAGAAAGAAAGAGAGTGATAGAGAGAGATAAATAGACATAGATAGACAAAGAGAGAGAGAGACAGAGTCAGAGAGACATATACGGAGACAGAGAGAATGAGAGAGAGAGAGACTTTTTGACTTTTAAAATTATTTTTATTGTACACTTCACAAATTATATACAAGGCGTTACTTCAAGATAGTTTATATATATGTATATAGAGAGAGAGAGAGAGAGAGAGAGAGCGAGAGAGAGAGAGACAGAGAGATAGAGCAATATAGATTGAGACAGAGAGATATGGAGAGAGACAGAGAAAGTGTGAATGTAGGCCAGCAGTGTTCCCGGGGAGGGGGACCCCCTGCTGAGACTGGAGCGTCACGTGGGGTGAGCCTGGGCCAGAGCAAAGAGGAGGGAGAAAAAAGAAGAGACAGCGTGAGGCATCGGGATGAAGGCACGACGGAGGAGAGAAAAACGTCCCGCCGATCGTGATGAGCAAGCGTTAGAGAGAGAGAGAGAGAGCCGATGCAGATAGATAGATCAGAGATCCTTTCATTCCAACTGCAGGAGTGGTATGCCTTCACAGACATGTGTTCTACGACACGTCTTAAGTCTGGAGTCTGGTGTGTGTGTGTGTGTGTGTGTGTGTGTGTGTGTGTTTCTGTGTGTGCGTGTGCGTGCGTGTGTGTGTGTCTGTCTTATACCAGCACACAGCGAGGATCAACCATCAATCCTCTTGGCCAATTACGAGTCGTTCCCTGGCTAAGGGAAGACGCTGTCGAGGTGTGCGCTGCTCCGGGGGGCAAACACACACACACACAGTCAGGACACACACCCTGTCCATCCAGCGGTCCCTGGCACAGCCCGCATCACACACACCGCCCCCATGCCCACTCAGCACATTAGCCGGCACCAGCCGGCTCGCTCACCACCCCAAAAAAAAAAAAGAAGTCTAATTGAATTCATTAGTTCCTGTTTTATGACTTGTTCCGCTGTGGTTTTAATTTGTCCTGTAAAAGGACAGAGCCAGCAGCGGCAGTTCCAACGCTCACCGTCTCCCCTGCCTCCCTCCTTCTCCCCCGTTTCCCACCCCCCCTCCGGTCCCCGTCTGGCTGCCTGTCCCCTCGTCCAGGCAGACTCCATGGCCGCTGTCGCATGCTCTAGGGCCCCGCTAGAGTTTTATGGGCCGTGGGTATGTGTGTGTGTGTGTGTGTGTGTGTGTGTGTGTGTGTGTGTGTGTGTGTGTGAGAGAGTTTATGTGTGTGTACGTGGGTATGTGTGTGTGTGTGTGTGTGTGTGTGTGTGTGTTGGGGGGGGCGTCGATTTCGCCATGGGAGCTGCCTCCACCGCCGCTAATCAACTCCTCAAGGTTAAATTTGGAGTGCCGGAGGAGGAAGAGGAAGATGAGGAAGAGGAGGAGGAGGGGGCGACGAAGCTGCCAGATAGCCTTCCGAGTGAGCCCTGTCTCTTTAACAGGCTGACTGCTTGACCTTCCCCTCCGACTCTCTCACTCTCTCTCGCTCGCTCCCAAACTTCATTCTGAAGAGATCTGCCAATCTACGTATTGATCGAGCCAGGAGAGAATATAATCTGAAAAAAAACATGGCCGTCAATATTTTTCCCAGACTGCTCGGGCTCGGGCCCCCGCTGGAGAGACGGCCATCGGGGGACGGCTAGCGCAAGGTTATCAGCGGCATCTCGGTGTGCTTGTCGGAGGCGCGTCGAGGGCGATAAGCCCACATTTCATCGTTGCTTGGACACAGCCTTGGCAGGGCAGAGCAGCAGACAGCGCCTCCAGGCTTAGCGTCTTTTGGCCCTGGATGCAGAGAGCCCCGGCACTGGAGATGGGAGACGGGCTCCTCTACCCGCTCCCCTGGCTTCAAGGCCTTCTCTCTCTCTCTCTCTCTCTCTCTCTCTCTCTCTCTCTCTCTCTCTCTCTCTCTCTCTCTCTCCCTCCCCCTCTCTCTCTCTCTCACGCACGCCCTTTCACACTCCATTTCTCTCTCTCTGTTACTCCGTTTCTATCTTGACCTCCCTCTGTACCTTTTCTCCCTGTTCTCCCAGCCTCTCTTTCACTCCATTTCTCTCTTTCACCCCCCTCCCTTGCTCTCTCTCTGTCTCCCTCTCTCTCTGTCTCTCTCTCTCTCTCTCTCTCTCTCTCTCTCTCTCTCTCTCTCTCTCTCTCTCTTCTCATGCTGGGTCGGGCGCTCAGGCTCTCCGCTGGGCGAGGAGATAGCTATCACCGGGGGTGCTTTGACCTCCTGACCCCGCGGTTCTGTGGTGAGCCCGAAACCCCTCCGGCTCTCTCCGAACCCAGCGGAGACCCCCCACCCCCCAACAGTCAGGGAAAGGAACTCAACACAGAAGGGTTTGTTTTTTAGCGGTCCAAAAAATGTTCTCTCACTGTAATCCATGCGCATTGATAAATCGTTGGCTGCTAAGCGGATATGATTAACACCTTTGTGTATAAGCACGTATTGAATACAAATAAGGTCTCGTTCATCCGCTGTTAATCTTTTAACAATGCCATTTTGGGCAAAGCCGCGGCTGGTATGGATTGTGGCTGACGGGCGGACCTTTTCTCCGCCTCATCACTACGGGATTTGGACGATGATGTGGTGCAGCGCTTTTGGCAGGAGGGGGGATGGGGGGGGGGGACGGACGGGAGACGGGGGGGTGGTTCACAGGGTGCGTCTTGTGATTGAGCAATGGGGGGGGGGGGGGGGGGGGCTGTGGGCGCCGAGCTTAACCATGTCATAAACGGAAGTCTCATGGACTTAGACTGTGGACGTGATGGTGTCTGGCTGCCGGTGACTGAACGGTCTCATTTCATGGACGTCGACGTATTAAGCTGGGGGCCGGTCATAAAGCATAATGGTGGCACTGGGAGACGTGACAGGGGAGGGGGACCGGGGGGGGGGACGGGACCGAGGGGGGATTCTGGGCGGGCTCGGGCTGTAAATTGACAGAGTCTGGAGCGCCGTGCCTCTCTCTTTCTCCTTCTTTTTTAGCACCCGCCATTAAATTCAGGCCGACTCCTCAATGAAGATGAGGACGGTGAAAGGCAATGAGAATCCTCTGTCTCTGTGTTTGTCTCTGAGGGACTCCACTGCCCGTATAGTCGCTCCGCCGGGCCAATCGGAACCCGTCCTACACTGTCAACACTACGGAGGAGGAGGAAGTGAAACGGATCAGGGCCTTACGCGCCTGGCGAATAATGCAGACCACACCTGGTGGATTAACGGAGGCACTGATTTTCATGTGTGTGTGTGTGTGTGTGTGGGGGGGAGGCGGGGGGGGGGGGCTGGGTGATGTCACGCGCTGCCTCCGTTGGCGGCCAGAGGACCTGGCACCGACAGCTGCTTGGAGGGATTTGGGAGGTGGTGCAGTGATTTCCCTGTGATCCAGCTGAAAAGCAGAACCCCCTCCACGCACCCATTCTGGGAGAGACAAGCATGTGGTGACAAAGGCAGAAGGAGAGAGAGAGAGAGAGAGCGAGAGCGAGAGAGAGAGAGAGAGAGAGAGAGAGAGAGAGAGAGAGAGAGAGCTAAAAGAAAAAAGGGGGAGACGCTGGCAAAGCCCTCCTGTGTTTACTGCTTGGGCAGAAAGCTGCACTCTGCGTTACGGAGTAGATTAGCGTGTTGCTGTTGACTCTGTCTCCGTGCCAAGGGCCTCATGGCGGCGTGACTCTGCCACTGCACTGAGCCAGGAGGTGGGCAGCAGGATGGGATGGGGGGGGTTATGTAGTCCCTGTGTGACTACATCCCCTGTGTGCTCTGGTGGTTGTTTCTCAGTCCCAGTAAACCCAGCAGGGGGAGGAAAAACAGTTAGCGGTTTGTGAAGCATGGGGGGGGGGGGGGGGGGGGTGTATGTCGGTGTTAGGTGGGTTTGGGTTGGGGGTGTTGGGGGTGTTTGATTTGGGGGTGTTAGGTGGTGTTGGGTTGGGGGTGTTAGGTGGTGTTGGGTTGGGGTGTTAGGGTTAGGGTTATGGTTAGGGTTAGGTTTTTGGGTTGGGGTGTTAGGTGGTGTTGGGGTTGGGGGTGTTAGGTGGTGTTGGGGTTTGGGGTGTTAGGTGGTGTTGGGGTTGGGGGTGTTAGGTGGTGTTGTGTTGGGGATGTTGTGTGGTGCTGGGGTTGGGGGTGTTAGGTGGTGTTGAGGTTAGGGGTGTTAGGTGGTGTTGGGTTGGGGGTGTTAGGTGGTGTTGGGTTGGGGGTGTTAGGTGGTGTTGGGGTTAGGGGTGTTAGGTGGTGTTGGGTTGGGGGTGTTAGGTGGTGTTGGGTTTGGGGGTGTTGTTGGGTTGGGGGTGTTGGGGGTGTTGGGTTGGGGGTGTTAGGTGGTGTTGGGTTGGGGGTGTTAGGTGGTGTTGGGTTGGGGGTGTTAGGTGGTGTTGGGTTGGGGGTGTTAGGCGGTGTAGGTCTGAAGGGGTGTTAGGCGGTGTTGGGTTGGGGGTGTTAGGCGGTGTAGGTCTGAAGGGGGTGTTAGGCGGTGTAGGTCTGAAGGGGGTGTTAGGTGGTGTTGGGTTGGGGGTGTGTTAGGTGGTGTTGGGTTGGGGGTGTTAGGCGGTGTAGGTCTGAAGGGGGTGTTAGGCGGTGTAGGTCTGAAGGGGGTGTTAGGTGGTGTTGGGTTGGGGGTGTTAGGTGGTGTTGGGTTGGGGGTGTTAGGTGGTGTTGGGTTGGGGTGTTAGGGTTAGGGTTATGGTTAGGGTTAGGTTGTTGGGTTGGGGTGTTAGGTGGTGTTGGGTGGGGGTGTTGGGGGTGTTAGGTGGTGTTAGGTTGGGGTGTTAGGTGGTGTTGGGTTGGTGGTGTTAGGTGGTGTTGGGGTTGGGGGTGTTAGGTGGTGTTGGGTTGGGGGTGTTAGGTGGTGTAGGTCTGAAGGGGGTGTCGGCGGTGCTGGAGACAGAATGTCTTTTCCAGGTCGAATGCTCGGCACGTCTGTCTCTGCCGCTGAAAAGAGCTCTGTATCGCCCCCCCACCAGGGGAAATAAAAAAGAGGGGACACAAAAAAAGCCTTCTCTCCTTGGCTCGGGGCTATATACTGTTAGCTGCCAGCCGCGGAGGAATTCACAATATCATTCTGCCACTCCGTGTACATATTCTACATCTCTCCCTGAGCCACACACACACACACACACACACACACACACACACACACACACACACACACAGACAGACGCACACACACACGAGCTTGTTGAACAGACACGACGCACACGTCAAGCCACCAGGAACCTATCACACATAGCTAGAGAGAAATAAACAGAGAGACCGAGAGACGAGATTTATAGAGAGATAATTGGAGAGAGGGCGAGAGTGAATGAGTGAGAGAGAGAGACAGAGAGAGTTAAATAGGATGGAGAGAGAGAAAGAGATTGGGGGAGAACGAAAGAGAGAGAGAGAGAGAGAGAAATTGGATGGAGAGAGAGAAAGAGATTGGGGGAGAACGAAAGAGAGAGAGAGAGAGAGAGATAATTGGAGAGAGGGTGAGAGTGAATGAGTGAGAGAGAGAAATAGGATTGAGTGAGAGAGTGAGAGTGTGAGAGCGTGAGAGAGAGTGTGAGAGCGTGAGAGAGAGAGAGAGAGCGTTAGAGAGAGAGAGAGAGAGAGAGCGTTAGAGAGAGAAGGTTCCTGCCAGGCCTGGGGCCTCAGCAGCAGCAGGAACAGCAGGAGGACGAGGACGAGGACGAGCGAGGCAGCTGCTTTTGTTTTTTGGACTCGTTCCGTGGGACGTCTCTGGATAACAGGGACAAGGGAAGAGAGGGAGAGAGAGGGAGAGCGAGAGAGAGAAAAAACTGAAAAAAAGTGACGGCGATAGTTTCTGTCCTGTCGCCCGGGCTGTCCCGCCTCTGACTCCTGCTCCATTTGCATAATAGGCAGCTCTGGGCTCTCCTCTCCGGGAAATGTGGGGCAGCGGTTAAGAAAAATACAAAATAAAAAAAAATAAAAATCCACTTAGGGAGACGGTGGGCGTGATAGCATGGCGCGGCGGAGGCTGGGGCGGCCGAGGGGGGAGGGGGGCAGGGGGTGGGGGGGAAGAGTGGGGGTGGGGGGCTAGGGTGGGGGGGTGCATAGAGTAAGTGATAGTGATGGAGGGGGCGATATAAATAGAAGCAGTGATGGCAGGATAATGCATAGCTTCTTTCTGCCCGGGCGGAGCTTCATGCCTGTCAGGAACACCAACGGGGGAGGGGGCGGGGGTTGGTTGGTTGGTTGGGGGGGCAACCTGAAAAAAAAAGAGGGCGGGGTGACTTTTCCAGGTCGCTCTGAAGTCTGAGCGAGGTGCGGGAAGAGCCCGCGTGATTAATTATGATCATTATCGTCATCACGCCGGCCACAGGCATTAATCACCTGGCATGTCCGCGGACAGGATGGCACGGGACGGGGGGTGGGGGGGGGGGGGCGGGGGGCTTTGTGAGTGGGTCACGCCGCGGACTGCCATGTTTGATTCACACGCTCGTCGCCACGGCAACGCACGGCCATATGTAGTCCACACACACACACACACACACACACACACACACACACACACACACACACACACACACACCCAGCAGAGGGACTATTCAGTGATCAATGGTGGCTCTTTAGGTGAACTCGCATGCCAATAAAGCGCGGGCCCCAGTGAATTGACTGCGGCTAACTTGACATCCGATGTTTGTCAGAGAAATTTTAGTCATCAAAGCGCAATAAGTGGCTCTGG
>JAPMUY010000473.1:0-7500 GCA_026901105.3 Galaxias olidus | reverse complement strand
CCGCCAGCCCTCGCTGAGGAACTCCACTGTGTGAGGCGAGTAAACAAGAGTTACCAAGCAGCAGCCCCCCGTCCAATGAATATTGTATAGGGCCGGCCTGGCTAAGTGTGCTTGTTTATGTCGGCTACACTGTTTATAGTGCTTACTGGGCCTCTTAGTGCAGTTAAGTTTCCACAACATCCCAGTATGGCCATCAATTCCCCCGCACTGGAACCGGCTAGCTCGTTGCTTTCTCTGTCCCCCCAACCCCCTAGCGCCTCTGTGATCGGCTGGTGCTGCCTGCCCCCCCCCCCCCCCCCGTTGCCAGCCTGCCCCGTCTTCCTGGCGTCCTCCCCTCCCTCTCCTCGTTTCCCAGCATCGCCGCCTCCCTTCCTTCCCCTCTCCCCCTCCCCCTTTTTCCAGATGGCACATTTCACAACCTGTTAGGCACGATCAATCAAGCCCAGATGCAGACGGGGGGGCTATTAAGGTCAGTAATGATCGGCCTTTGAGCGTTATGGGCCCGGCTCCTGGTGTAAAGCCATGCATCAAACCTGGGCTCCGCCGAGCGCCGCCGCCGCGCCTGCCCTTAACAAGCCGGCTTAAAATATCGGCCGGAGGACACCGAATGAAAAGGGTACAACCTTATCTTTCCAAAGACAGGCGGCCGCAGCCCCGAGGCGCAGTAAAACTACAGAACTCCACCGTCGCCGCCAGTCATCTCTTTTATAAGCAATATCTTTCAAAGTTCAGCTAAGCGGTGGTGGGCTCTGGGTGCTGTGGCCGTGAGGGGGGGGGGGGGGTAATGCCTCAGACACACACACGCGCACACACTCACCTACACACACACACAGACACACACTCACACGCATACACACGCACATACACACAGACACAGACACACACATACACACACACTCACCTACACACAGACACTCACACACACACACACATACACACACACACACAGCCACACACACACATACACAGACACACACACACACATACATACACAAACACAAAAAAGAGAGAGGGAGCGAGACACACACACACACACGCACACGTGTACACACAGAACTCTGCTTGCTTCCAGCGCAGGGGGATTTAGATGTAATAGTTGGATAAGTCTCCCAGGTCTGGCTGGGTTATAGGGGGAGGACTGAGCCTGGCCCATCCATAGCCAGCCAGGAGCAGATGGGGTTGGGGGTTACTTTCGAGAGGGGAGGGGGGAGTGGTGCTTTGGGAACGCAACATCCCAGCACTTTCACCCGACCTAAGTAGAACAAAGGACGACACATTTTGCCATGACTAATTAGCTCTTTCAGATTGCCTTCACCTGTCGTCCAGGGTCATATTTCTGCTTCAAAACAAAAAGAACACTCCCGGCAACCGCCTGTAGAATTTCAATATAGATGGGTCAACTCTACTCCTTCTGTTTCTATGGCTCTCCACAGGGCGTGGAGGCCAGCAGCACCACGGCGTCCGTCTCCCTGGGCGATCATCGTCCCCCCCCCCCCCCCCCCCCCCGTCCCTCCAGGTCTCTCACTAAATCCTCTCCTTATTGAGTTAGCTTTCCGTCGGGCGGATATTTACACCTGCACGAAGAAAACCAAACGAGACTGCAGCCAGGGGAGACGGAGGGCTTTGGGAAATGGGGCTGTCCGTTTTGGGGGGGAAATATTTCCCTCCAGAGAGAATGAATCGACTCTCGTTTGCTTTTGCGGTTCCTTAACGAAAGGGGTTAATACCTGGGTGACATCATCACTAAGTGACCAGGGAGCACCAAGGCTGGGGGGGCCAGGCTTATTACCACGCGCCTCCGAATTGGCTGCCGTTCCCATCTAAAATCAATGCCAGCCCCTTCATCATTTGGCCCCTCCTCTTCGGGAGCGATGATGATCTCTTTGTAAAGAGCCGCTTACCATATATGCTGACAAGGAGATAAATGTCGTGGCTGTGGGCAAGAAAAGAACTGCGCCGCGCTGTCCATCATTTCATGGCGACGTTAATGTAGATAGGAGAATCGACTGTTATCTCGCAAGGAGCCCGCTCATCGCTCACTCTGAAGGTCCTCTCTCTCTCCCTCCATCCCTCCCTCCCTCCCTCCCTGCCGTCTTCATCTCGCTCCGGCCGCCGCACGCGCCCGCGGGCCACACCCTTAATGAGCCCGGCTCCTCGCCCACAACCCCCGCCCTCCTCACCCCTTCTCCCCCTCCCCGTGTTCGGGGCTGTCTTTCTTCCTACCTGCGTGTCGGTGACCAAAAGCTAGTTACCGTAATAGGAGGGACGGCCCAGTGCATGCGGGACTGTCTCACTTTCTACCTGAGTGTTCTGTAGGACTGTCTCTCTTTCTACCTGTGTGTTCTATAGGACTGTCTCTCTTTCCACCTGTGTGTTCTATAGGACTGTCTCTCTCTCCTTCCTGTTTCTTGACTCTCTCTCCTACCTGATTGGTGCACGGGGCTGTCTCGCTTCCTACCTGTTTGTTGTAAGGACTGTCTTTCTTCCTGCTTGTTTGTTGTTGACTAGCCGGTAGTGTCGTCCCCCACCCCCCCCACCCCCCCCCCCCCACCCCCTCCCGTTGTCGTGTCCCGGTGTCTGTCCCCCGGTGTGTGTGTAATGTCACAGCTCTGTCTCCAGCACCGGGGGTTTGTTTGGCACGTTGTGTCGCCGTCAGAACTTCCCCGCAGGTAATTGGACTCTGTGAATGGCAGAGATAGACGCCCGGTTTGAAATGGAATTTCACATTCTGTTCACTTTTGCCCCGTTTTTTTATGCATGAAGACGTCTTCTTTTTTTTCTTTTTCTTTTTCATATACACTGGCATTAGAACAAAGGTTGAAACCGCCCCGAACTCTTTTTTGACGGTGCCAGGAAATAGCTTGCCTTTGGTACAGAAGCATAGACGGGGCCTTTTTAGAAGGGACGCCCGCTCTCTCGGACCCAGCCGACGGAGGCTCGTCCCTGGGTTCAAGGCCACGCGGTGTGCCTGTACCTAGCGGTTTATGTCATGGACGGTGGTTCACGTAAGGAGTATCTACAGAACGGGCCGCTTGTGACGGGTTGAAACACCGGCCTCACCGTGCCTTCCATGGCTTTCTGATGCGTGGCCGTGGCCGTGTGGTCCTGCTCTGTGATTGGTCCGCGAGCCTGATGTCGCCATGGCAGGGACAACACTCGGCGCCGGGTAGACAATGGTGTTCTGGTCAGCGGAGCCTAGAACTCTGAACACACACGCACGCACACACACACACACACTCACACACTCACACACGTGCGCACATACACACACACTCACACACGTGCGCACACACACACACCCACACACACACACACACGCTCACACACACAAGCACACACACCTCTATAAAGCACAGAGGCAGAGAGCAGAAAATTGAAAGCACCACGGAGTTGTCATGCCTGTGCCGGGGAGGAAGATAAAAAGTATTTTGTCCGGAGCCGGCTGGGAGACCGTCTTGGCTGTGGTTGGTCGCTTGAGGGGACTGTTTGCTTTAATATCCCGCTGTGTGTGTGTGTGTGTGTGTGTGTGTGTGTGTGCACTGTTTAAACATGTATGTACCAATACACAGGTATGTTTCTGTGTATTGTACAAGTGTATCCATGCATGTGTGCGTGTGTGTGTGTGTGTGTGTGTGTGTGTGTGTGTGTGTGTGTGTGTGTGTGTGTGTGTGTGTGTGTGTGTGTGTGTGTGTGTGTGTGTGTGTGTGTGTGAGTGTGTGTGTGTGTGTGTGCGTGATGTGTGCTGGAGTGGATGTGGGGTGGGGGGGTCTGAGGCAGCTAAGGCGTTGGACTCCAGCCATGTGGGGTCTCTCTGTGGCTGTATGATGATAAGCTCCTCACATGTGATCCCTCAGCGTGCGCCCGCCAGGCATGGAGCGCTGACAAGGTGGAGACGCAGCCTCACTGGCCCAGAACTACAGGACGGGCCCCATGCATTAAACATCTGGAGGGGGCTCAGCGGCCTCTCTCTCTCTCTCTCTCTCTCTCTCTCTCTCTCTCTCTCTCTCTGTCACTTCCCTCACTCTCTCTCTCCCTCTCTCTCCTGTGTCTCTATGTCTCGTTCTTTCTTTCTCTCTTCCTCCCTCTCTCTCCCTCTCTCTCCTGTGTCTATGTCTCGTTCTTTCTTTCTCTCTTCCTCCCTCTCTCTCCCTCTCTCTCTCTCTCTGTGCTTGCCTAAGTGCCGTCGTCGTGAGTATTAGATCAGTTGTCATGTTCAGCGCTGTCACCCAGTCGCATCAGAGGATTCACGACAGGGAGAGGCCGGGGGAGGAAAGGGGGAGGCTGGGGAGAGGCAGGGGGAGGAGGGGGGGGGGGTGCTTGTCGTCCAATGTAGAATGCATCTGGATGAAGTCATCACAGCGTGCCGTGCTTGATCACCGCGGCTCCTCGCTGTCTGTGTGTGTGTGTGTGTGTGTGTGTGCGTGCGTGCGTGTGCGAGTGCGAGTGCATGTGCGTGAGCGTGAGTGTGTGTGTGTCATTGTCTCAGCTGTCACACAGGGGGAGAGGCGCAGGGATTTATCACCTGAGACACTCCTGGTGTACCTTTTGGCGTTCAATGGGATGAGAGCCTCAAGAGGCAAAACAAACACACACACACACGCACACACACGCATGTTGACTTCCCTAATCCCTCTCTTCCCTCTCTCCTCTCTCCCTTCTTTCCACACTCCCTCCCTTCTTTCCACACTCCCTCCCCTCTTCCACCCCTCCCCCCCCTCTCTCTTTTTTTTCTCTGTACCTACACCTCTCTCTCTCTCTCTCTCTCTCTCTCTATTGCCTGTTATTCCACCGTATTCTTTAACTGCTTGTACTCATTAAAGCCCCGCCGTGGGTTTTTACCGAGAGAATAAAAAGGCTGGATGCTGGGCTTAGCTTGCCGGGCCCTCTGCCTCTGAGTCCACCGTGGGCAGCAGGGAAGAGTGGTGACCTTGAACCATGGTTACCCCCTCGCACAGAAGGCACCCGAGCAGACATTCCTGACAGCGCTCACTTTCACGAGACCACGCAAACGAGGAGGGGCTGGCGGGGTGTGTACTCGTTTGCGTCTGTGTGTGGATGTGTTTGTGGATGGGTGTGTGTGCGTGTGTGTCTGTGTGCGTGTGTGTGTGTGAGTGTGTGTGCGGTCATGCGTGTGTGTGTGTGTGTGTGTGTGTGTGTGTGTGTGTGTGTACGTGTGTGTGTGTGTGTGTGTGCGGGCGTGTGTGTGTGTGTGTGTGTGTGTGTGCGAGCGGTCATGCGTGTGTGTGGTTTGGCCCCCTATGTGTATGTAGATAGTTTGCTCTGCGGCCTCGAACGTTCTACATTCACGTGCAAAGTCAACTTAGATTGTGGGTGGGGGGCACCGTTCATAACACTATGTGAAATGACATCCCGTATAATCCACTCTGTTAAAGCAGGGTATTATTGACCACACTTCAATAACACAATACAGTGTTATTGATGATTTTATTTTTAGACACAGCAAACGCTCGCGTAACACATCCGTTCACAAAGATCTCTCCCGGCGTTCAGTATACGCCCTCCTCGGCGCACGGCAGGCAGTGTGTCCTCCGTGTGAGACGCCCGGGACAACGTCCCCCTGTCCCTGCACGCCGTCCTGGTGCCCAGCCTGCGAGTCCTCACCGCTGCTCCGTGTGGAACGATACTGAGAGCACGGCGGCGTTGATGGAGTGCTCCGGGGTCGGGACAGGAAATGAGAAGCCGGCAGGGCCCTTCCTGCGTCCTGGCTGCAGGCTGGCGTCTAGCCCCCTGTGGAGAGCCGGGGGGACGGGCTGGAGGTCAGCAGCAGCAGCCGAGGGCTCAGGCTCTCACACCACCTGTCCTCCCGCCTGAGCCGACCCTCACTTCCTCCTTACTCCTCCTCTCACTTCCTCCTCCCTCTTCTCCCCCTTTCTCCTCCCTACTCATCCTGCTTGCTCCTTACCCCCCCCCCCCCACCCCGTCACTCCCCTTGGTGTTTCATCATGACCTCTTCCTGATGTGCCGCTCACACCCCCTGTCCTCCTGCTTGCCTCTGCCTGACCTCCCTCCATCACTCCATCCCCTCCTCCGCCTATCCCCCCCTCTCCGTCTCTGGGGCTGGTGTCCCCGGGGGGTCAGAGTGATCTGGAGCCCTGTGGGGGGTCGGTGTGAGAGGCACGGTGGGTAACGGGCGGGGGGGGGAAATGAAATAGCAGTGGTGGAGCAGCGGCTGCCACGGGGCGACGGACACGACCCCGCAGTGACCTCTGCTCCCTCCGCCCGTCCGCTCGCTTTCTCCCTCTCGCATTCTCTCCCCTCCCCTCCCCTCCTCCCTCCCTCCTTCCGCCCTGTGCCTATTTCCCCTCACCCCCCTCCCTGCGTAGCCCTCCCCCCTCCCTCCTCCATCCTTCTGTTCAGCCCTCCTTCATCTCCACTGTTCTATCACCTTTCCTTTGCTGCTGCCTCCTTTCCCGTCTCTCCCTCCCTCCCTCTCCCCTAGTTTTTTCTCTCGGATCACTCCTCCCCTCTTTTCCACGCTGCTTACTAGACGCTCCCTCTTCCTTTTCCCGTTCCCCTCCCTCTGTCACCGATGTACCTACCCAGTCTGTCTGTCTCTCTCCCTCTCTCTCTCTCTCTCTCTCTCTCTCTCTCTCTCTCTCTCTCTCTCTCTCCATCTCTGGATCTCTCTAGTTGTTCTCTTGTTTCACTGTCTCTACTACTCAGTCCCACTTTCGCTCTTCTCTTGTCTTGTTTTCGTTCCTCCCCCTCTCCCTCCCTCTCTCTCTCCCTCCCTCCCTCACCCCCTCCCTCCCGCCCTCCCTTCCTCCCTCTCTCCCTGGGTTGGGCAGGCGGAGAGTTCCTGAGTGGCAAGGTGACATTGTGTGTCATATCAGCATTCCATGGCAGTCCCCCCTTTCTCTCTAGAGAGTAATTATTTCTTTCAGAGTGAAAGGTTCAATTTGCTATAAAAGAACAAGAGCCCCAGGTACGGAGGGAGAGAGAAGGGAGGGAGCAAGGGAGGGAGAGAGGGAGAGAGGAAGGAAAAGAGAGAACAGGAGGAGGAAAGAGAGGGAGGAAGGCAATGGGAGACGGAGGAGAGAGAGCAGGCGAGGCCCAGAGAGAGAGAGAGAGAGAGAGGGAAGGAGGGAGGGAGAAAGAGAGAGAGAGAGGGAGAGGGAAGGAGGGAGGAAGGGAGGGAGCGAGAGATCGAAGGGGACAAGCGAAATGGCCCATGTTCCGTCTGTGCTGGACACACTGTTCCCACAGGAGAGAGTGAGAAAGAGAGAGAGAGAGAGAGAGAGAGAAAGTCAGAGAGAGAGAGAGAGACAGAGAGAGAGAGAGAGAGAGAGACAGAGAGAGAGAGAGAGAGAGAGAGAGAGAGAGACCTTTAACCAGTCCTTTATTATCACCTTAGCAGTTCACAGCATTTCAATAAGTCATAAATAGGGTATCCACAGGCAATGCATGCTCATCACACCAAAAATCATCCCTCACACACACATAACCAGTGATTCCTGATACACCGTACATAATGCATCC
>JAPMUY010000472.1:12500-14845 GCA_026901105.3 Galaxias olidus | reverse complement strand
ACCAGACAAGAGTCACTTCTGGAATGAACTACAAATTATATGCTATTTTTATGTTTATAGTAATCAATACTGTTATATTTGTTTTTTAAAATGTATGCATGGTTTGGCAATATTTACTTTGTATTTTCATGCCAATAAAACACCATTAAATTGAATTGAGAGACATAGACAGAGACTTAGAGTAGGACAGAGAGAGAGAGAGAGACATAGACAGATACTTAGAGACAGAAATAGAGAGCGAGAGAGAGAGAGAGAGAGAGAGAGAGAGAAAGAGAGAGACTTAGAGACAGACAGAGAGAGAGGAATAGACAGAGACTTAGAGACAGACAGAGAGAGAGAGAGAGAGAGAAAGAGAGAGAGACATAGACAGAGACTTTGAGACAGAGTAAGAGAGCGACACAGACAGAGACTTAGAGACTGACAGAGAGACAGAGAGAGAGAGAGAGAGAGAGAGAGACTGAGAGAGAGGGAGCTTAGCTAGTTAGCTGTCTGTCTATGTCCAACAGGGAAGACAAGATTGAAATGAAACCTTTTTGTGCAGTGATATGTTTAGAGAGAGAGAGAGCGCTGTGTGTGTGTGTGTGTGTGTGTGTGTGTGTGTGTGTGTGTGTGACAGGCCGTGAGAGAGAGAGAGAGAGAGAGAGAGAGTTTGACTCGTTGTCGGTTTGTCGGGCACCTCCGTCTAGCCCGCCGTGATACCCGTCGACGCACGATGAGTGACAGCTAATTTGCGGAGCAGAGATTAGCGTTCGGGGCGGACAAAAAAACTCCCGGGAGAAAAGACGACGACTCCGCGGCCAAAGGGAGCCAGGCGACTCCGGGAACCTCTCCCGCTCCGTGACGGCGACGGCGAAGGGCACGGCCGGCAAATTAGCGTGGCAAAATGGGAACACGCTTGTCAACTTCTCGACACGTCAAAGTGTACGTGTCACGCGCGCTCCATCAACGTCAGTGTTCCCCCCCCAACACGAGTTGATTTGATAAGGTCAGTCTCCCTTTATCGGGGGGGGGGGGGGGGGGGGGGGTGTTCGTCTTCGTAAAATGTAAATGCCAAGGAACCAGTCTGCCACTGCACAAAGCTGCTTTCATCTGCGGGAAGAACAGAATCTACAAACCAAAAAGAAAAATAAAGAAAAAGGCAAAACTTCAAAATAAAAGAAGGACCAATTTGTTTATTAACAGTCTTCAGTCCCTTCAGTTTTCAATGGACAGACCATAATGACTGATGTCTGATGTCACTTCCACCCAGCTCCATAGTTACCGTCGTCGGGGAGCGTGAAATGTTTCCTTCAGCCCTACCACCGGAGTGTATGGAGTGCTGCTCCTCAATGTAGAGATGTGTGTGTGTGTGTAGCTGTGTCCATGTGTGTGTGTGTGTGTGTGTGTAGCTGTGTTTGTGAAGCTGTGTGTGTGTGTGTGTGTGTAGCTGTGTTTGTGTAGCTGTGTTTGTGTAGCTGTGTGTGTGTGTGTGTGTAGCTATGTTTGTGTAGCTGTGTGTGTGTGTGTGTGTGTAGCTGTATGTGATGTGTGTGTGTAGCTGTATGTGATGTGTGTGTGTGTGTGTGTAGCTGTATGTGATGTGTGTGTGTGTGTGTAGCTATGTTTGTGTGCTGTGTGTGTGTGTGTGTGTGTAGCTATGTTTGTGTAGCTGTGTGTGTGTGTGTGTGTGTGTGTGTGTAGCTATGTTTGTGTAGCTGTGTGTGTGTGTGTGTGTAGCTATGTTTGTGTAGCTGTGTGTGTGTGTGTGTGTGTAGCTGTGTGTGTGTGTGTGTGTGTAGCTGTGTAGCTGTGTGTGTGTGTGTGTGTAGCTATGTGTGTGTGTGTGTGTGTGTGTGTGCGTGTAGCTGTGTTTGTGAAGCTGTGTGTGTGTGTGTGTGTGTGTGTGTAGCTATGTTTGTGTAGCTGTGTGTGTGTGTGTGTGTGTGTGTGTGTGTGCTGTATGTTTGTGTAGCTGTGTGTGTGTGTGTGTGTGTGTGTGTGTGCTGTGTGTGTGTGTGTGTGTGTGTGTAGCTGATATCGGTCTGTGTGTGTGTGTGTGTGTAGCTATGTTTGTGTAGCTGTGTGTGTGTGTGTGTGTGTATGTTGATGCTGATTCGCTGGGCACCACCGTCAGGTCAGTAACTGTAACGGCAGAGGAGTGTGAGACTAACAGAGGGCTTCAACACACAACAAGAGAACCAGCAACTACACCCACCAATGAACCCAGCACCCCCCCCCCCCCACACACACACACACACACACACACACTTCCAGAGTTTCTCTGCCTGTCGCAGCGGTCAACACTAACTAGCTCCAGAGTCCGCTCTGGGTGTGGATCCTTGTTAGAGACGGCTCTTCATCACGGT
>JAPMUY010000472.1:0-2500 GCA_026901105.3 Galaxias olidus | reverse complement strand
CCAATGAGTCGGAAAGTTCCCTCCCTCCCTCCCTCCCTCGCCTTTTCTTTCTCTCTTCTTTCTCTTTTCTTTTTGCAGTCTCACCCCCCTCCCCCCTCTCGCCCGTCCCAGAACAGAAATCAATTTCGTCTAATGAGCAGCTAGCCCCGAGCCGTCTGTTAGGGGTCCTGGTGAGTACACACACACACACACACACACACACACACATACACACACGCACACACACACACACGCACACAGAGAGAGAAACCCCTCTGACACCTCCTTAGCCTCTATTGTTACCCTGACTTCACCCATGCCATATGGCAAGTGAGCGCTGTCCAGCAAACGTGTGTGTGTGTGTGTGTGTGGACGGAGAGAGGGTTGGGCCTGAGGAGCGGAGGGGGTCGTCCCTGGTAACAATGACTGTCCCTTTCATCAACGATGTCCATGCATACATGAGGACATGGTTGATGAATGGCAGCAGGAGATCAGGAGGAGGAGGTGATTTAAGGGAGAGGGAGGAGGAGGAGGGGGAGGAGGAGGAAGGAGGGAGGGAGGGAGGGGGGCGCACAGAGAGGAGGAGACATGAATTTAAGAGGCTCTTTATTGCATTCTGCATACTGAAGGACACAGAGAGAGAGAGACGAGAGAGAGAGGGAGGGAGAGAGAGAGAGAGAGAGAGAGAGAGATATGGAGAGAGAGAGTGGGAAAGAAAAAGAAAGAGAGCGGGAGAGGGAGACATAAACAGAAAGAGGGAGGAGAGAGAGAGAGAGATGGAGAGGGGAAGGGGAGTGGAGGAGAGAGAGAGAGATGGAGAGAGAGATATGGAGAGAGAGAGAGAGAGAGATAGCAACATAATAAGAGAGACGTTGAGCGTGGAGGATTGCTATTGTTTCTTATCACTCACTAGCCACATACACAATATGCTCTACACTGCTGTTTGCTATGTCAATAAAGCTATGGAACACACACACACACACACACACACAGAGGGAGAGAGAAAGTGAGAGAGAGCGTAGAAGGGTAAGAGAGAGAGAGATATGGAGAGAGAGAGAATAGGAAATGAGCAACATATTAACAGAGAGAGAATGATGTGTTGTTTTGCCCTCCTATCCTGTCTGCTCTTATATATGTGTCTGTGTGTGTGTGTGTGTGTGTGTGTGTGTGTGTGGGTGCCACAGAGAATCACAATGACCCAGCAGGTTTTCCTCTGCAGGAACCCACGTCTCCCAGGAATGGGTGTTAGCGTATGTGTGTGTGTGAGTGTGTGTGTGGGAGTGAGTGTGTGTGTGTGTCATTGACCACTTGTGACAGTGAGGCAGGGAGGGGGGTGCAGTGGAATCGACGAATCAGAATGCTTAGAATACCCAAATATGGAGACAAAGACACAGAATATAAAGATGTTATAGTCACGAGAACATAGCCCAATAAAAGACTTTATGCTGATACATTGAAAAGTAAGGCATTTGCAATGTAATAACTTCAGCATTAAAGTGTTTTTTTCATGAATTGCTTAATTAAAAATATTACGAAATATTACAATTTGTTTCAATTTGTGATTGTTTAAGCCCTAATGTGGTATTATTTGATTCAGTCAGTCAGACAGACCAGCAGTTAGTCAGTAACATACAGTGATTTAGTGATTCAGTCAGTCAAGTCAAACAGACAGGCAGGCATTTGGCGAGACAGACAGCAAGTCAAACAGGCAGTCAGTCTGATTGGCAGACAGACAGACAGACAGTCAGTCAGTCAGTCAGTCAGAAAGGCAGACAGACAGTCAGACAGACAGACAGACAGACAGACAGCCAGCCAGACAGACAGACAAACAGTCAGTCAGTCAGTCACTCACTCAGAAAGGCGGACAGGCAGATAGACAGACAGACAGACAGACAGACAGACAGACAGGCAGGCAGACAGACATACAGACATACAGTCAGACAGACAGACAGACAGTCAGTCAGATAGGCAGACAGAGAGTCAATCAGACAGACAGTCAGTCAGTCAGTCTGTCAGACAGACAGTCAGTCAGACAGGCAGTCAGTCTGTCAGTCACTCAGACAGTCAGTCAGTCAGTCAGTCAGATAGGCAGATAGACAGTCAGTCAATCAGTCAGTCAGACAGGCAGTCAGTAGAAATTGAGGCACGTCTATCAGTGAAAGTGTTATTTTTTGGCATGCCCACCTCTCTTTTCACTCACTCCCTTCCTCTCTGCTGCGTGCCATGTCCCCATTTTCATGCCCCCTTTTTCAATACCCACCATTTCTCCCTCTCTCCCTCCCTCCCTCCCTCCCTCCCCCTCACATCTGTTAGAATGGCTGTGGTCCACCGGGGTGAATGCCAGCAGCCTCATTTCTATTATCTCTCTCTCACACACACACACACACACAAACGCACGCACGCACACAAACTCTCTCTCTCGCTCACACACACACACACACACACACACACACACACACACACACACACACACACACACACACACACACACACACACACACACACACACACACAACACAAA
>JAPMUY010000470.1:0-14803 GCA_026901105.3 Galaxias olidus | reverse complement strand
CTAATGCCACCCTTCACCTTTTTAAGGTTCTATCTCCTAATGCCACCCTTCACCTTTTTAAGGTTCTATGTCAGTAGGCGATGAGGGCATTACAACTAATAGTTCAATAATGTCATGATGCGGTTCTGCCCAGATTAGTTTGGGTTGGCAGGGCGAGGGTGGTGTCTAACAACTAAGCCTTTATACGCGCTTAACAAACACTACTAGTATAGCAACAGTGGCAGCTCTACACTGTCCGCCCGAGGCAAACATTACCCACAAAACAATAGGAATGTTCCCTAAACATTGTGGTTGTCTCAATCAAACTATCATAACCATACACATGTTTTTATTTGAAATGGTAGGTTACTAAATTCCATCCCTTTCCATGCTAGCAAGAGTCTGAGACCAGCGTCAATTAATTCACGTAACAAAATAAAAGCTGGCAAGTTATGTTCACATTACTTGGTGTTTTGCAGTGTAGCTACCTGTGTTTTCCTTAACCAACTCTACTAAGAAGTACAGAAACGGCAGACATTGTTGTGTCATGTAAAGTGTCTGTTTGAGTTTATGAACATTTGTGGAATAGCTATTTCATTTTAAATACCTATGGCTATGTTCAGGTGTGCAGTAATTTCAATTATTTATTTATTTTTATTACATTATTTTGGTTTTCAGAAATCAAATATCGTTGAGATTATCTTAACAATTATCACATAAAATATCAGGATATCCACTTTTGCCAATATAGTGCAGCCCTAATTACGCTGTACTAGGACTAGAAATAAGGGACATCTGTTGGTAGATGTTGACTGTTTTGAAAACAAGTAAAACCAAAAACACCTAATTATTTATGCTTTTTAAGGCCTTTTAACGTTTTTTATTATTTTAACTAAATATGTTTGTTTACTCAAATACATTATTGGAATTTGTTAGAACAGTTTTTTTTAAACAGATATTCAAGATTCAAGATTTTTATTGTCATATGCACAGGAAAACAGCGATTACACAGTACAGTGATATTCTTACTTTGCCAGTCCTCCGTTCACACACAAGATAAAAATGAAGGATAAAAAATATGAAGGTTCCACCATCGTTGTCACTTAATCTTGTGTGTGTGTGTGTGTGTGTGTGTGTGTGTGTGTGTGTGTGTGTGTGTGTGTGTGTGTGTGTGTGTGTGTGTGTGTGTGTGTGTGTGTGTGTGTGTGTGTGTGTGTGTGTGTGTGTGTGTGTGTGTGTGTGTGTGTGTGTGTGTGTGTGTGTGTGTGTGTGTGTGTGTGTGTGTGTGTGTAGGTACTGAGCCAGGTTCACCCCAAGCTGTCCTCTCAGGAGGAGGCTCTGCAGTACATTGAGGAGCTCATCCTGCTCCTCCTCAGCATGCTGTGTCAGGCCCAGCCCCGCTGCGTGCAGGACGTGGAGGTACACACACACACACACACACTGCAGCACATGGATGTACACACATATACACACACACACACGTACACACATTCACACTCTGCAGCACATGGACGTACACACACACACACACACTCTGCAGCACATGGACGTACACACACACACACACACACACACACACACACGCACACACTCTGCAGCACATGGACGTACACACACACACTCTGCAGCACATGGACGTACACACACACACACACACTCTGCAGGACGTCGACGTACACACTAGGCCTGCTTCGAAGCTTCAATCGTTGCCATGGAAATCGATTTCCAACTCAGAATTCAAAGGTTGCAGGTTTTTGTTTTTTTTATTCCAAATAGCAAATAAAAAGAGTAGCCCTAATCCAACATGATTCATTATGCATAAGCCTTTATTATTAGTTATTATTATTTGACAAGAACATTTAACCTTAGCATAGTGGTGTGCCTCTGTTCTCATGTTATCTAACCATTACCAGCACTGACACTGGGAGTTTGACCATGTGACAGACTTACAACTAGGCTAGCAGATGTTGGCACAGGCTACAGTCTTTCTAGTATTTATTAATTTGTGTACAGGCCTATAAGCAAGTTTGTTTTTATTTGGTTTTATAATAGGCCTATATTTCATTTGATTATTACCAGGGCTGCCAACGTTTCTGAAAGCCTCTGTGTGATCATGAGAGGAGTACAGTATTGTGCTGTTGCTTAGGGTCATCACTGCACGTGTCAGACATTTATGTGTCTGTGTACTTGAGGAAACATGACTATTTACAGCCATTTCCAGTTTCATAACTTGTAATTCTTCAATCAGTACAAAATTAACATTGGAAAACAACTTTCTCAAATGTTTCTATTGGATCGCTGCTTTGCTCTGACTGCAGTCACCCATGGCTTGTCGCTTTGCAGAAATAAAAGAGCACTGTCTGATTTCATTTTTTTCCGCTTGCAGGCGTTGCGTATAGATGCCATGCAAAGTGTCATTTTAGCGTTTTTCAATGGTCTGCAATAGCAGTTTGCGCTTCCAAAAAGCAAATGTGTGAATGTGTGAGAAATATGAGGCATGAGAGCGTGTGAAGAGGGTAATTTATAGTCGGTGTTTGTTTCAATAAAAGTTTCAGGAGTAGCCTGTGGTTGTTGTTGTTACAGAAGCCAGGTCTTATGTTGGTATAGGAGATACATTTATTCTTTGTTATAGGCATATGAGCAAGGCTGTTTTTATTTGATCATATCATTTATCTGATTACATTGTTGCCCGTCGTCAAGGCCCGCCGCCGAAGCTTTGAAGCCTAAAAATGGTATTCGGGACAACCCTAGTACATACATACACACTCTGCAAGACGTGGAGGTACATGCACACACACTGCAGGATTTGGAGGTAGACACACACACACACACACACACACACGCACTGCAGGACTTGGAGGTACTGACTCACACACACACTGCAGGACGTTGAGGTACACACATACACACACAGACACTCTGCAGGACTTGGAAGTACACACACACTCTGCAGGACTTGGAAGTACACACACACACTGCAGGACTTGGAGGTACACACACACTGCAGGACTTGGAGGTACACACACACTGCAGGATTTGGAGGTAGACACACACTGCAGGATTTGGAGGTAGACACACACTGCAGGATTTGGAGGTAGACACACACTGCAGGATTTGGAGGTAGACACACACACACTCACACACAGTCACTCTGCAAGACGTGGAAGTATACACACACACACAAACACAGCAGGACGTGGAGGTACACACACACTCTGCAGGACGTGAAGGTACACACACGCACTTACACAGGCGCACATGACCTGTCCCTTTCCTTGTCCCTCTCTTTTTCTCTCCTTCTCCCTTTTTCTTCTCTACTTCTCTCTCCCTTTCCCTCTCTCTCCCCTTTTCTCTCCCTCTCCCTCTCTCTAACCCTCTCTGTGTCATGGATGCTAGCATGTTGTGATGGGGTGTTTACAGCTCTCTGTTTGTGTTTTTGTTGACGCGCAGCCGGAGGAGGAAGTGGAAAACGCAGGTGCTCTCTTGCTTAGAAGCTATGGTAACCTCCATGGAGACTGTTGCCATGGTGGTACCACCAATATTATTACATTGTCTCCCTCTTCCTTAATGACCTCTGACCCTTATCCCAGAAGACCTGGCCTTTTGACCTCCTTGACCTTCATCATCAATCATCACGTGATCACACCAGTGTAGAACTCCCTCATCCAGCAGTATTCATTTAGTCGCTCATTCCCCCCTCCAGGAGCGTGTGCAGAAAAGTTTCCCCCACCCCATTGACAAGTGGGCCATAGCGGACGCCCAGGCTGCTTTAGAGAAGAGGAAGAGGAGGAACCCTTTGGCCCTGCCTGTCGACAAGATCCACCCGCTACTCAAGGTTCGCACATGCACATACGCAGTATATAACATGCTAAACATGTATTCTAAACATGTAACAACTATTTCTCCCATGGTGGTTTCATTAGCAGCAGCTTACTGTATTCCATTCCTCAAAAGCCTTCCTTTTATTTACAACGTCCATCTCTGCTTTCCAGATTGTTTACTAGTTTAACTGTAACCAAACCACCCATAGTGTTTTAGACCGACATTGAGCGTCATAAAATTGAAGCTGAGCCACTGAGCTGTTGTTCTGAACTCTCTCCAGCAGAGGGAGACGCTGAGCTGTTGTTCTGAACTCTCTCCAGCAGAGGGAGACGCTGAGCTGTTGTTCTGAACTCTCTCCAGCAGAGGGAGACGCTGAGCTGTTGTTCTGAACTTTGTTCAGCAGAGGGAGACATTTTGCTATTTCCACCATCAGCCACTCAGACCAATCCAACCCGAACCCTACAATAAAAAAAAATCATAACTTTCAAAGAAAGATGTCAGATGTTAATAGTTCCGTGCTCTGGTTAAGAGGTTTAGTCCCAAACCTTTAAAACACAAAAGTACAGATTGGATTTGTGTGAATATACAAGTAAAAGAAGCAGTGGAACTTAACATGACATGTCACTTATACCAGAGTATAAAACAACCTTTAACCTCTGCCCCCTGACCACTTCAGGAGGTGCTGGGCTACAAGGTGGACCACCAGGTGTCAGTGTATATAGTGGCTGTGTTGGAGTACATCTCAGCAGACATCCTGAAGCTGGCAGGAAACTACGTCAGAAACATCCGCCACTACGAGATCTCCCAGCAAGACATTACCGTGGCTATGTGTGCTGATAAGGTCAGCGGCACACACACACACACACACACACACACACACAGACACAGAGACACACACACACACACACACACAGAGACACACAGTCTGTCCAGTCTTTGCTGTTGGCTGATTCTCTGTGCCCCCCCCCCCCCCCCCAGGTTCTGATGGACATGTTCCACCAGGACGAGGAGGACATCAGTGGGCTGTCCCTGATGGATGACGAGCCCTCCAGTGCTGAAGAGCAGAGCTACTACGACTTGGTCAAGACCTTCATGGCCGAGGGCCGGCAGTACCTCCGTGACCTCAACCTCATCATCCGAGTGTTCAGGGAGCCCTTCGCCTCCAACGCCAAGCTGTTCTCTCCCCACGTACGACCTCTCACCTTTCCTTAAAGGAACACTTTACTGTTTTAGAAGGTTCTCCTTATTTCCATGTCAGTTGTCCTGACTCCTGGTGTTGGAGATCATGGGATCCTCTGTTCATTCTTACATCTTGATTTCATTTGGTCTACTCAGTTGATGTGTAAGTACTGTTGGGACGACAGTAAGCAAATTGAATACCATTAAGAGTGGGATTTGTACATGCACTCCATAAATGATTTATTATTATTATAAATCAAGTATTATTAGGGAACCCAAGACTACCCTGTGTTCTATTCATAAACAACACAACATTCTCTCTGTGTGTGTAGGCTGGCTTATCTAACCTTAAGTTATCTGTGTGTGTAAGCTGGCCTATCTAACCCTAACCCTGAGTTATCTCTCTGTGTGTGTGTGTGTGTGTCTGGCTTATCTAACCCTAACCCTGAGTTATCTGTGCGTGCGTGCGTGCGTGCGTGCGTGCGTGCGTGCGTGCGTGCGTGCGTGCGTGTTGGCTGGGTTATCTGACCCTGAGTTCTCTCTCTCTCTCTCTCTGTGTGTGTGTGTGTGTGTGTGTGTGTGTGTGTGTGTGTGTGTGTGTGTGTGTGTGTGTGTGTGTGTGTGTGTGTGTGTGTGTGTGTGTGTGTGTGTGTGTGTGTGTGTGTGTGTGTGTGTGTGTGTGTGTGTGTGCGCGTGTGCGCACAGGATGTGGAGAGCATCTTCAGCCGCATCGTGGACATCCATGAGGTGACTCTGAAGCTGCTGGGGCTGATTGAGGACACGGTGGAGATGACAGACGAGGGGAGCCCTCACCCTCTGGTGGGCAGTTGCTTTGAGGACCTGGCTGAGGTCAGACTCCCCGCTTTGACCCTGAGGCTCAGCTTTGATTTGGAGTTACCCTTCTGTTTGTAACTGCAGACAGTGTGTCTAGTGTGTAATTAATCTGTCCATTTGCTTTGCCAACCACAGTGTTTTGGGTTTCCCAACGTATTGGATTTCCTGTGAAGTGCAATAGTCACTGTGGAGTTCTTACAAGCTAGGTGCAGTTTGTCCACACTTGTAGATTTCTTTGAAAGTGTACTCTTGATGCTGTAGTTTTATGTGGTACTCTGGTTGCTGTAGTTTTCTGTGGTAGTGTACTCAGGGAGCTGTAGTTTTCTGTGGTAGTGTACTCAGGGAGCTGTAGTTTTCGGTGGTAGTGTACTCAGGGAGCTGTAGTTTTCGGTGGTAGTGTACTCAGGGAGCTGTAGTTTTCGGTGGTAGTGTACTCAGGGAGCTGTAGTTTTCTGTGGTAGTGTACTCTGGTTGCTGTAGTTTTCTGTGGTAGTGTACTCTGGTTGCTGTAGTTTTCTGTGGTAGTGTACTCTGGTTGCTGTAGTTTTCGGTGGTAGTGTACTCTGGTTGCTGTAGTTTTCGGTGGTAGTGTACTCTGGTTGCTGTAGTTTTCAGTGGTAGTGTACTCAGGGAGCTGTAGTTTTCGGTGGTAGTGTACTCAGGGAGCTGTAGTTTTCGGTGGTAGTGTACTCTGGTTGCTGTAGTTTTCGGTGGTAGTGTACTCTGGTTGCTGTAGTTTTCGGTGGTAGTGTACTTTGGTTGCTGTAGTTTTCTCTGGTAGTGTACTCTGGTTGCTGTAGTTTTCTGTGGTAGTGTACTCAGGGAGCTGTAGTTTTCTGTGGTAGTGTACTCAGGGAGCTGTAGTTTTCTGTGGTAGTGTACTCAGGGAGCTGTAGTTTTCTGTGGTAGTGTACTCAGGGAGCTGTAGTTTTCTGTGGTAGTGTACTCAGGGAGCTGTAGTTTTCTGTGGTAGTGTACTCTGGTTGCTGTAGTTTTCTGTGGTAGTGTACTCAGGGAGCTGTAGTTTTCTGTGGTAGTGTACTCTGGTTGCTGTAGTTTTCTGTGGTAGTGTACTCTGGTTGCTGTAGTTTTCTGTGGCAATTCTGTGATCGATGCATCAATCGTCTTTAACAAACATCAATGGACAAAATAAAAAATTGATTTTAACAATAGAGATCTTGACTGACTGACTTAAAAAAACCTGCGCTAAAAACCCCCGACAATCACAACCAAGTTTTGGAATAAACAATCTCCTATATTAACTTGTATTTCATACAATTGCAATACTTCCTTAATACAAGATTACCCCCCCCCCCCCCCCCCCCATGCACTGAGCGCGCGTGCACGCACTTCAGAACGTGTTTGCCGCTTAGCATTAGCCAGAAAAACAGTGCGCTAGACACCAAAGTTTAATTCAACAGCGTCGTAATTTTAAAAAAAAAATTCTTTGGATGTCTGGAAATGTATTCTGGGTGCTGTAGTTTTCTGTGGTAGTGTTGTCTGGGTGCTGTAATTTTCTGTCATAGTGTACTCTGATACCTGTTTATTTACCAACTTTAGGAGCTGGCCTTTGACCCCTATGAGTCGTACGGTCAGGACATCTTGCGGCCCGGCTTTCATGACCACTTCCTCAGTCAGCTGTCTAAACCCAGAGCGGCTTTCTACCTCCAGGTACCCCTGACCCCTAGGCTCAGCTCTGGACCCTGTTACTGTATCCATGGTAACCCTGCTGTGTGTGTGTGTGTGTGTGTGTGTGTGTGTGTGTGTGTGTGTGTGTGTGTGTGTCCAGTCTATCTGTGAGGGCTTCAAGGAGGCCGTGCAGTACGTTCTGCCCCGGCTGCTGCTCACACCCGTCTACCACTGCCTGCACCATTTTGAGATCCTCAAGGTAACACACACAACTCAAACACCGCATGATTTACTGGGTAATACCTTATTAGAAAGTTGATATGAGAGAGATCCTAATCCACCTCATGAGTTTAGCCTTACTGCGTCATGATCCTACAGCACCCCCCCCCCCGACCTGTTCTCTCCCCTCCCCCCCTCCTCTGACCTGTCCCCCCTCCTCTAACCTGCCCCCCCTCCTCTGACCTGTCCCCCCCCCCTCCTCTGACCTGCCCCCCCTCCTCTGACCTGCCCCCCCTCCTCTGACCTGTTCCCCCCCCCCCCCTCCTCTGACCTGTCTCCCCCCCCTCCTCTGACCTGCCCCCCCCCTCCTCTGAACTGCCCCCCCCCCCTCCTCTGACCTGCCCCCCCCCCCCTCCTCTGACCTGCCCCCCCTCCTCTGACCTGCCCCCCCCCCCCCCCCTCTCTGACCTGCCCCCCTCCCTCTGACCTGCCCCCCCCCCCTCCTCTGACCTGCCTCCCCCCCTCCTCTGACCTGTCCCCCCCTCCTCTGACCTGTCCCCCCCCCCTCCCCTGACCTGTCCCCCCCCCTCCTCTGACCTGTTTCCCCCCCCCACCCCTCCTCTGACCTGTTCTCCCCCCCCCCCCCCCCCCCCCCCCCCCCCCCCCCCCTCTGACCTGTTCTCTCCTCCTGACCTCTGACCTGTTCTCTCTCCCTACCTCACAGCAACTTGAGGAGAGGAGTGAAGAGGAGGAGGATAAGGAGTGTCTCAAACAGGCAATCACTGCACTGCTGAACCTGCAGAGCAGCATGGAGAGAATCTGCTCCAAGAGCCTGGCCAAGAGGAGGCTCAGGTACTGTTACTGCTCTGTTAGAACCATCAGGTACTCTTACTGTTCTGTTAGAACCCTCAGGTACTCTTACTGTTCTATTAGAACCATCAGGTACTCTTACTGTTCTGTTAGAACCCTCAGGTACTGTTACTGTTCTATTAGAACCCTCAGGTACTGTTACTGCTCTGTTAGAACCCTCAGGTACTGTTACTGTTCTGTTAGAACCCTCAGGTACTCGTACTGTTTTGTTAGAACCCTCAGGTACTCGTACTGTTCTGTTAGAACCCTCAGGTACTCGTACTGTTCTGTTGGAACCCTCAGGTAGTTGTATTAGAACCTTAGATTCAGTAATAGTACAATAGTATATTGTTTGAGTAAAACCTTATATTCAGTAATAGTACCATAGTACATAGTTGTACCAGCACCTTAGATTCTAGTTGTATTAGAACCAGAGTGGAACTGTAGAGCTGTGCAACATAAGTCCTAAGCAGCAGTAGCACCCCTCCCATCCTCTGGACCCTCCACCCTCTGCTTGAAATAGGCCAGCTATCAGGAGGGGGCTCTCTGGCTTACAGGGCAGCAGGGGGTTGGTTTGTGGTGGAGGGAAGTTACGTCAGGAATTGGGCAGTCCTGTTCTGGCTTTATTGTTCTCTGCAAAAACAAGAGATTGGGAACAGAAGTATTGGACTTGTGGACCCGTTGATTGTCTAGTTGGGACTTTATTTTGTTTCCTTTTTTATTAACGAGAATGTTGTGAGTTTGTTTCTATAGTGGACTATGAGGACCTGGGCTGCCCGTTGAATCCTTTTTTGCTGTTGATGATATTCATTTTGATGTGTGGTGGTTTTCATGGGGAAAGGATGGCTTATATTTCGGTATGTTTTTGCATGTTGCATAAGGATAAACAGAATGGTTTGGTGTGCTGGGGTACCTTGGGAACTCCTTCTGTTTTCTTTATCATCCACCTTTCCTGTCTGTGGAGGTCTTTGTTTGGAGGCGACAAAGAACAGAAGTTACAATTTATCTGTTGTGTTAATACAGCTTTGCTGCTGGTCTGTTGTGTTAATATAGCTTTGCTGCTGGTCTGTTGTGTTAACAGCTTTGCTGCTGGTCTGTAGGGTTAATGCAGCTTTGCTGCTGGTCTGTTGTGTTAATACATCTTTTGCTGCTGGTCTGTTGTGTTAATACAGCTTTGCTGCTGGTCTGTAGTGTTAATGCAGCTTTGCTGCTGGTCTGTTGTGTTAATACAGCTTTGCTGCTGGTCTGTTGTGTTTATACAGCTTTGCTGCTGGTCTGTAGTGTTAACATAGTTGCTGCTGGTCTGTTGTGTTAATACATCTTTGCTGCTGGTCTGTTGTGTTAATACATCTTTGCTGCTGGTCTGTTGTGTTAACATAGTTGCTGCTGGTCTGTTGTGTTAATACAGCTTTGCTGCTGGTCTGTTGTGTCAATACAGCTTTGCTGCTGGTCTGTTGTGTCAATACAGCTTTGCTGCTGGTCTGTAGGGTTAATGCAGCTTTACTGCTGGTCTGTTGTGTTAATACATCTTTGCTGCTGGTCTGTTGTGTTTATACAGCTTTGCTGCTGGTCTGTAGTGTCAATACAGCTTTGCTGCTGGTCTGTAGGGTTAATGCAGCTTTGCTGCTGGTCTGTTGTGTTAACATAGTTGCTGCTGGTCTGTTGTGTTAACATAATTGCTGCTGGTCTGTTGAGTTTATACAGTTTTGCTGCTGGTCTGTTGTGTTAATACAGCTTTGCTGCTGGTCTGTTGTGTTAATACAGCTTTGCTGCTGGTCTGTAGGGTTAATCCAGCATTGCTGCTGGTCTGTTGTGTTAATACAGCTTTGCTGCTGGTCTGTTGTGTTAATACAGCTTTGCTGCTGGTCTGTAGGGTTAATGCAGCTTTGCTGCTGGTCTGTTGTGTTAACATAGTTGCTGCTGGTCTGTTGTGTTAATACAGCTTTGCTGCTGTGCTGTAGGGTTAATGCAGCTTTGCTGCTGTGCTGTAGGGTTAACATAGTTGCTGCTGGTCTGTTGTGTTAATACAGCTTTGCTGCTGGTCTGTTGTGTCAATACAGCTTTGCTGCTGGTCTGTTTTGTCAATACAGCTTTGCTGCTGGTCTGTAGGGTTAATGCAGCTTTGCTGCTGGTCTGTTGTGTTAATACATCTTTGCTGCTGGTCTGTTGTGTTAATACAGCTTTGCTGCTGGTCTGTTGTGTTAATACATCTTTGCTGCTGGTCTGTTGTGTTAATACAGCTTTGCTGCTGGTCTGTTGTGTTAACATAGTTGCTGCTGGTCTGTTGTGTTAATACAGCTTTGCTGCTGGTCTGTTGTGTTAATACAGCAGTGATATATGAATAAGTATTACTGAAAAAAAGATGTGCTACAGTTTGCCTTGCCTTATAGTACACTAAACTCTAAATGTATTTGTTTAAAATGAAAACTCTTAAAGACAACAATAGAAACTAGTGATGGATGTAATGAGGCTGGTTTGCGGTCTGTCTAGCTAAAGCCCCTCCGTGTTCCTAGCTGCTGCTAGCAGGGAAACAGAGGCACCATTTTGTTCTGCAGTGCAGTAGTTGGAATGACCCAGGAATGTTTAATCTGCTCTTTACCCTCACAACAGAACAAGTTGCTAAGCCGACTGTTAGGATTTATGTTGTAGAACAAACCTGTAAATGCTTCTTGATTTTTAAAGGGTTAGTTGCTAGAGTCTAAACAGGCATTTTGCTGTCTGGGTTTCCCAGATAAATTAAGTTGGAGTCCTGTTGTCCTTTTAAAGTGAATTAGCTTTTTCCTCATATGGTGGAATCTGTAAACTGCTGGCGCTGTGGTTTTCTGGAAAGTAGGTTCTCATTTGAAACCTTTTGTAGTACACATTGCAGTATCAGGGTGGTTTTATCCACATAGGATTGCTGCTAGGGTGCAGTGTGACCCTAACCCCATAGCGTACCGTGACCCTAACCCCATAGGGTACTGTGACCCTAACCCCATAGCGTACTGTGACCCTAACCCCATAGGGTGCTGTGACCCCAACCCCATAGCGTACTGTGACCCTAACCCCATAGGGTACCGTGACCCTAACCCCATAGGGTACCGTGACCCTAACCCCATAGGGTACCGTGACCCTAACCCCATAGGGTACTGTGACCCTAACCCCATAGGGTGCTCTGACCCTAACCCCATAGGGTACTGTGACCCCAACCCCATAGGGGGCTGTGACCCTAACCCCATAGCATACTGTGACCCTAACCCTATAGGGTGCTGTGACCCTAACCCCATAGGGTGCTGTGACCCTAACCCCATAGGGTGCTGTGACCCTAACCCCATAGGGTGCTGTGACCCTAACCCCATAGGGTACTGTGACCCCAACCCCATAGCATACTGTGCCCATAGGGGGCTGTGACCCTAACCCCATAGGGGGCTGTGACCCTAACCCCATAGGGTACTGTGACCCCAACCCCATAGCATACTGTGACCCTTACCCTATAGGGTGCTGTGACCCTAACCCTATAGGGTGCTGTGACCCTAACCCTATAGGGTGCTGTGACCCTAATCCCATAGGGGGCTGTGACCCTAACCCCATAGGGTACTGTGACCCTAACCCCATAGGGTACTGTGACCCTAACCCCATAGCGTACTGTGACCCTAACCCCATAGCGTACTGTGACCCTAACCCCATAGGGGGCTGTGACTCTAACCCCATAGGGGGCTGTGACCCTAACCCCATAGGGTACTGTGACCCTAACCCCATAGGGTGCTGTGACCCTAATCCCATAGGGGGCTGTGACCCTAACCCCATAGGGGGCTGTGACCCTAACCCTATAGGGTACTGTGTAGGGTTGAGTATCGTTTTCAAAATTTTCAATACCGATAGCAAAATCGATATGATACCTTCATGATACGTTTTCCCATACTTCATATTATAAAAACTTAATAAGATTATTGGCCAACTACTTCTCTACAAATGACCATACAATGAGCATCATAGTTTGCATGATTATTATTTGGTAACACGTTTTATTTTGGTTCTGTACTCTAGCACTTTTGAGATTGAAAGGATGCAATGACAATGAGGTCAAAGTGCAGACTGACAGCTTTATTCTGAGGGCATTTTCCTATCAGATGAACATATACCGCTTTATTTAAAGATAATAATGCTTGTATCTTTACAGTTCTTATGGAGGAAAATAATCATATAGAGTAGAATTTTATAATACCCCTGCATAGGGTGACCACCTTTTCTAACCACAAAACCGTGACCTTTATGTATGTACGCGCACATTCATGAGTTAGCATGCCCCTAACCCTAACCCTTTATGTATGTACGCGCACATTCATGAGTTAGCATGCCCCTAACCCTAACCCTTTATGTACGCGCACATTCATGAGTTAGCATACCCCTAACCCTAACCCTTTATGTATGTACGCGCACATTCATGAGTTAGCATGCCCCTAACCCTAACCCTTTATGTACGCACACATTCATGAGTTAGCATGCCCCTAACCCTAACCCTTTATGTATGTACGCGCACATTCATGAGTTAGCATGCCCCTAACCCTAACCCTTTATGTATGTACGCGCACATTCATGAGTTAGCATGCCCCTAACCCTAACCCTTTATGTATGTACGCGCACATTCATGAGTTAGCATGCCCCTAACCCTGACCCTTTATGTATGTACGCGCACATTCATGAGTTAGCATGCCCCTAACCCTAACCCTTTATGTATGTACGCGCACATTCATGAGTTAGCATGCCCCTAACCCTAACCCTTTATGTATGTACGCGCACATTCATGAGTTAGCATGCCCCTAACCCTAACCCTTTATGTACGCGCACATTCCTGAGTTAGCATGCCCCTAACCCTAACCCTTTATGTACGCGCACATTCATGAGTTAGCATGCCCCTAACCCTTTATGTATGTACTCGCACATTCATGAGTTAGCATGCCCCTAACCCTAACCCTTTATGTATGTACGCGCACATTCATGAGTTAGCATGCCCCTAACCCTAACCCTTTATGTACGCGCACATTCATGAGTTAGCATGCCCCTAACCCTAACCCTTTATGTATGCACGTGCACATTCATGAGTTAGCATGCCCCTAACCCTAACCCTTTATGTATGCACGTGCACATTCATGAGTTAGCATGCCCCTAACCCTAACCCTTTATGTACGCGCACATTCATGAGTTAGCATGCCCCTAACCCTAACCCTTTATGTACGCGCACATTCATGTGTTAGCTTGCCGCGAACCCTACCGCTTTCTGTATGCACGCGCACATTCATGAGTTAGCATGCCCCTAACCCTAACCCTTTATGTACGCGCACATTCATGAGTTACGGGAACGGCATTGACAACGACACATTGATCGATTTACACAAAGACAAAGCAGTGTGGAATTAGGACGCGTGATGCATTGTTTGTTTTACTTTACTATGTTAAACTGAATGTGACAGAACATAGGGTCTATGTAAGCGCTGAAAACAAGACCATGATTACCATCATTTTAATTGTGGTGAAAACCGGGACGTTTTAGTGTTTTACATATCGGGACATTGGGACACCCAGCTTGATACCGGGACAGTCCTGGACAAATCGTGACGTTTGGTCACCCTACTCTTGCAGCGGTTGTATTTTACTCTATTGCTGTCCATTTTGACAAAATATAACCAAGCTTTACAACGCAATCCTCTTTGCTTGCGCGATTTTACCTCACTGAATTCTCCTGCCTAGGCTTTCAGCTCCAAGGCAGTCTGGCTACCCAAATAGCTTCATGCTGAGTTGTCAGTAAAGTTGCCTTTACAACAACACCAATAGTGATTGGCTGGTTGCGATATCGTTCACGTCGTCTACCATAAAGTATTGAAAATTGACACCGTTTAAAAAAACAAAAAAAACTTGGTAGGACCAACGTAATTCAGTGGCATCATTTTGTCGATCCCCAACCCTTGTACTCTGTGACCCTAACCCCATAGGGTACTGTGACCCTAACCCCATAGGGTACTGTGACCCTAACCCCATAGGGTGCTGTGACCCTAACCCCATAGGGTACTGTGACCCTAACCCCATAGGGTGCTGTGACCCTAACCCCATAGAGTACTGTGACCCTAATCCCGTAGCGTACTGTGACCCTAACCCCGTAGCGTACTGTGACCCTAACCCCGTAGCGTACTGTGACACTAACCCCATAGCGTACTGTGACCCTGACCCCATAGGGAGCTGTGCTTTTTAGAGGCCATGAAGACTGGCAAGTCTTGTGCTGCCCCTTCCCTGGAACACTGACTTAGGTGCTGCGTCT
>JAPMUY010000469.1:140000-150530 GCA_026901105.3 Galaxias olidus | reverse complement strand
TTCTATTCTTATTTTCCCCCAGATTAATTGATCTATGTCCAGCACCAGTCCTGATCTCAGAAGCTTTCCCCTGGAGAAGAAACATCCCCATGTGTCCCTCCTTTAACTGGCCAGCTGAAACAGAGGTCAGCTAAAGTCTCTAGTCCCTCACCAATATCCTTCCTTTTACTCTTCAGAGAAATGTCAAAGTTACAGGTGACAAGGTGTTTTACAATTTGTTTCAAAAACATCTATTTTATCATGAATATGATTAATAAATGCCTCATGTGGTAAAATAAAGCTTTAATTATTTATATTTATAAAAATATGCATCTCTCATTTCTTAACTCACCAGCCGCCACTGGTTTGGCCCTAAGCATAGGGAAATATTATGAAGGTTATCAAACTGATGGTGACCCAAATATCAGCCATGACCACCAGAACAAATCTGTCGAAATTCTTCATATTTTGTGTTTTTATACACAGCTAAAACAGCCTTGGGTCAAATTGCCAATGCTTTCTTTAGGAACTTCAAACATTGAAAGGGGTCAAAATTACCCCAAAGATTTCAGGAGGGTTAAGAACAAGCTATGAAACCGATGTAAACCGAACTGTCTTAAACAAAATGTAAAACTAAATGCAGGAAGATATAGGGAAGGAGACCCATCATTTCCGACAGGACATTACATTGTTAGCCTATACATGGTAGCAAACAGACCTTTCTTCTTCTTCTTCCTCTTCTTCTTCTTCTTCTTCGTCTTCTTCGTCGTAGTAATAATCATAATACATCACATTTATAGCTGCCTTTCTAGACGCTAAAGGTCACCTTACATGACAGAATATACAGTTAAAACATTATACAATTCATAATGCAATGAACATAGGACAGACACACGATCTGTCATAAAGTGCTTTCTAATATTGAAAGTGATGGTTTACATTTGCAAAGGACTGTATAGCTATATAGGCCAACTTGAATTAATCATATTTAAAATGTGCAATGTACTAACAAACTGAATCATATTTAAAATGCAAAAATGATCTAACAAACTGATTAATATTTAAAATGTAGACAACTCACCGTTCATTTGAAACACTACAATGTACTAACAAACTGAATCATATTTAAAATGCACAATGATCTAACAAACTGATTCATATTTAAAATGTAGACAACTCACCATTCATTTGAAACACTACAAGGATCCTACACACTGATTCACATATAAAAGGTACCCCTTTGTGAATCCAGGAAATCGGAGAATAATAATCTGTTAGGAGTGTTTCAGTACCGTCTTGTAATCGATTTTGATTGGCAGGCTGACAAATGGTGACATCGACGAGCGAAGCTATTTCCACCCAAGGAAGGAGAAGTGCAATGACAAACTAAAGAAGACAGGTGGCGCATTGCATAACAGTAGTAGTCCTGCCTTGGAAGAGTGCAGTAACCTAAAATATCAGCCACATGTGCTTAGTATAGTAGTATCTAGTCCTGTCTTTAAATAGAGGGGTTGTATAGTAGTATTTAGTAACTCTGTTAAATAGAGGGGTTGCATAGTAGTATCTAAAAACTCTGTGAAATAGAGGGGTTGTATAATAGTATCTAGTAACTCTGTTAAATAGAGGGGTTGTATAGTATTATCTAGTCTGTCTGTTAAATAGAGGGGTTGTATAGTAGTATCTAGTAACTCTTTTAAATAGAGGAGCTGCATAGTAGTATCTAGTCTGTCTGTTATATAGAGGAACTGCATAGTAGTATCTAGTAACTCTGTTAAATAGAGGAGCTGCATAGTAGTATCTAGTAACTCTGTTAAATAGAGGGGTTGCGTAGTAGTATCTAGTAACTCTGTTAAATAGAGGGGTTATATAGTAGTATCTAGTAACTCTGTTATATAGAGGAGCTGCATAGTAGTATCTAGTAACTCTGTTATATAGAGGAGCTGCATAGTAGTATCTAGTAACTCTGTTAAATAGAGGGGTTGTATAGTAGTATCTAGTAACTCTGTTAAATAGAGGGGTTGTATAGTAGTATCTAGTAACTCTGTTAAATAGAGGAGCTGCATAGTAGTATCTAGTAACTCTGTTAAATAGAGGGGTTGCGTAGTAGTATCTAGTAACTCTGTTATATAGAGGAGCTGCATAGTAGTATCTAGTAACTCTGTTAAATAGAGGGGTTGTATAGTAGTATCTAGTAACTCTGTTAAATAGAGGAGCTGCATAGTAGTATCTAGTCTGTCTGTTATATAGAGGGGTTGTATAGTAGTATCTAGTAACTCTGTTATATAGAGGGGTTGTATAGTAGTATCTAGTAACTCTGTTAAATAGAGGGGTTGCGTAGTAGTATCTAGTCTGTCTGTTATATAGAGGAGCTGCATAGTAGTATCTAGTAACTCTGTTAAATAGAGGGGATGTGCAGAACAAACAGGAGGCGACACAGTCAGATTACACTGAACAATCCTTTTCTTTAATCTTTTTTTTTAATTCATTTCAATATGTCTGTCTGGGTTGTTTTTTTTTGTTTTTATTTTAAATTAAAATTTGACACACTTATAAAAGACAGCATCTGCATAGAGTTGTCATCTTAAAGACCCATGGGGAGATGTGGAGAGAAAGAGAGGAGGAAGGAGGGAATACTGGCACGTTACACTAGCTAAACAGAACAGCCCACGGCAAAGGAGAGAGGGCAGGGGACAGACTGTTTTTACATTACGCTACGCACACATACACACACACTAAAGAAACGGACACAAGTTGCATTTCCAGTCAAAGTTGCAGCTAATGAACGATGCACCTGTCCTCCACTTTGGCTCTGTGTCTCTCTCTGGTCTTTGTGTCTGTGTCTCTCTCTGGTCTTTGTGTCTGTGCTGATTCTCCCCCTGCTATCCCAGAGAGGCGGCCCAGTACTGGAAGCCCTTGGTCTTTGTATTGCACATGTTATCATGTTATGTTAGTGAGGATCTCCACTACTGACCCGCCCAGCCAAGATTGACAGCTACTGGCAGCCTATTGGAGCAGAGCTAGGTTTGATATTGGGGGAAGGAATCATCGCTGGAGGGATACAGAATAGGACACAGAGGTCAAGCTGTGTTAGAGGGGGTGTGGCATCTCCTCATGGGAGGCCTGGGATTGGTCGAAAGACCCCCGGAAAAGGTGTGTTCTATGGGTGGAGGGAAGCACGTTTCATCAGAGGCCGGTTCCTCTGGGGATGAAGAAGACAGAGTCACTGACTAATGGACAGACCGGTAGCTTTGGAAGGGAGAGGAGAGGAGAGGCAGAGGAGAGGCAGAGGAGAGGGAGAGGAGAGGAGAAGAGAGGAGAGGCAGAGGAGAGGAGAGGAGAGGAGAGGAGAGGAGAGGAAGGGAGGACAGGGATCGAGCCATCACAACTTTGACAGGAGTAAGTACCTCAGTAGATTTATACATAGACATGCAAGTCATTTTTTTCTCTCCAACGTATTTACAATAATTACATGACACAAAGATCCATTTCAGTTTGACAAAATCGCGAGCATTCAATATTGAACATTACTACTTAGAATCATGAGAACTTAACTCTCCTTGTACTTCTTTAAATCTTTGATATATATACTGTATATATATATATATATTTATATATATATATAATCATAATCACTTCCATTTTTTATGTCTTTAAAGACTTTGAAAACATTTTTCTCTGTCCCTCAGGTTTTGCAAGTATTACTGCATTTTCTTTTTGATGTATAATTATTATAATATTTTTCTTCTATCTTTTGAACCCTATGGTGAAGAGACAGCTGTGGCCACACCTACTTCTTGTCTGCAGAGCCACGCCCTCTGACCCCCCCCCCTCCCCCTCCCCGCCCCCCTCTGAGGAACACTGACGCAAAGCAATACTGTTTGGGACGGACAGAGGGAGGGAATGAGAGAGGGAGGGAGGGAGTAACGGAGGAGGGAGGGGGAAAAAGAGATGGGAGGGGGGAGGGAGGGAGGGAGGGGGGGGTGGCTGTTTGATGTTGATGATGGTTGCACATTAGAAATAACATAAATGAAAACCACAATAACATCAACAACAACAGTACTGTAATGATAGAGAGGGCCAGGCTTTGATGTACTAGTATAATAATCATTAGAGCTGCTCTGAGGAGCCTAGTCTGCAGACAGAGGATCTGAAACAGGGAAAGCCCATATATGGTAGTTCCTCCACACACAGTGTTCTGAAAGCATTTCACCCACAGAGCCAAAGACATACAGAGAATATGTTGATGTAGTATATGATCTATACATGAGGCCAGGTCGCTCTAAACTCTAGGTTGATTAGTTGGTTAGTGAAGGTGGCTGTACCAATAGAATGTGTTTTCACTAGCCACACCTCTAACTACAAGCTGCTCAAGGGACAGTATGTAAAAGGTGCAGCATGGTGCTGGTTATGCAGCGATGGGCCAGTGGTGTGACCACGGTAACATCAGACGTCACCCTCTGTCCTGCTCTGTAAACTCAACTTGCTTTGTGCTCTTATCTCCCACCACTTTGAGAACACAGGGGGGCAAAAAGGCTTTGGTTTGAATTTAGAAATAAATGTATGACTATAAGGATTATTCCACTATAATTTTGTTCTATTTTTCAGATTTCTAAACATAAATGACTACAACCCATGGACTAACTTTTAGCCATGATCTCTGTCTCACACACACACACACACACACACACACACACACACTCACACACACACACACACACACACACACACTCACACACACACACACACACACACACACACACACACGTTAAGTGAAGGGATCACAGCACCACAGAAACACAACAAGCAGAGTGGCTGTGATAGGGTAGGGTCAGGGGTCAGGGGACGGGATATGTTTCACCATGGTTACCAAGCACACTCTGACACAGATATAGACCCACCCCCCCCCCCCCCCTACTAGACCTACAATGTCTGAAAAGGGACAGCATGATCAAACAGACAACAGTAGCTATGGCAATTATCTAAACTATGACCCCCCTCGTTCTAGCAACAAACAACCAATCGTATATCACTAAGTAAACAATCCAAAGGACAACAGTGTTTTTCATCCAGGGGTGCACACATGAGAGGGAGAGAGAGAGCAGAAATATCACCATGCAAACTCACAAAGCCTTTCACAGAGCAGAAAACAACAACAACATTGATAATAAGCCTGTGAGGTCCAACACGCAGACTGCTCCAGGAACCACGCTATGCTGCTCTGAGGGGAGGGGACAGCCAATCACACGCCATGCTGGCTGCTCCAATAACGCGGGTTTGGGTAAGGTGACAGGAGAATCAGTGGGTTGTGTGTTCTATGACGTTTGGATTGAATTGGGATGAAATAGGGGGATTATGGGTAGTGTAGTTTAGGGTGTTATTAGTGTATTCCAGTATTATGTGATACAGTATATATGAGACAGGGGGTTGTGGGTAGTGTAGTTTAGGGTGTTAATAGTGTATTCCAGTATTATGTGATACAGTATATATGAGACAGGGGGTTGTGGGTAGTGTAGTTTAGGGTATTAATAGTGTATTCCAGTATTACGTGATACGGTATAGATGAGACAGGGGAGTTGTGGGTAGTTTAGTTAGACAGCAACATATGGCTCATCTTCTAGTTCTGGTGTTTCCTCGCCATCACCAACAGGAGCGTGTAGGGTTTAGCGTGTAGGGATGAGGATGTAGGGTTTAGTGTGTAGGGTTTAGTGTGTAGGGTTGAGCATGCAGGGTTTAGTGTGTAGGGTTTAGTGTGTAGGGTTTAGCGTGTAGGGTTGAGCATGTAGGCTTGAATGTGTAGGGTTTAGTCTGTAAGTATTAGTGTGTACTGAGTGTGAGCCTTGCTGTTTCTCTCCATCCCTCTGCTAAACTACACCAGGAGGTTGGTCTACTGTGGAGGAGAGACATGGCCTCAACAGAGTCTACATCATGGAGCCAGGTGTGTGAACAGGCTGAAGGACTCGTGGACGGATGGATAGCTTGGGAGTTAGGGGTTGGGTCTGCCTACAAACCCCCCAGCAGCATCAAAGCCCTCCACACCAGCAGTCAACACAGAGCTAGCCTGATTAGCAGCAACAGGGAGCTAGGCTGGTTAGCAGCTACAGAACTAGCCTGGTTAGAAGCTACATGGAGCTAGCCTGGTTAGTAGCTACACAGATCTAGCCTGGTTAGCAGCTGTCTGTGCAGAAGAGGGCTCCCCCTGTTGGCTGGAGGTCCTAACACAGCTGTTACTTCTCTCTTTAGTCTCAAGCAAGCTCCAGACCCTCTACTGGGTGTGTGTACGCGCGCGCGCGCGCGCGCGTGTGTGTGTGTGCGTGCGTGCGTGCGTGCGTGCGTGTGTGTGTGTGTGTGGTCTACCATAGTTAACAGAATGATATTTACGAGAACATCCCACTTCCTAAACAGCAGTACATGTCACTCAGGCCAGAAAAGGTTTCTTTTTGGTTAGTCTCAGCACCTGCCACTCAAACTGATATTTCCCAGTCCTTAACTAAAGGACCTCAGGAAGAGAGGAATGCTGGGAAAGAGTTTTGAGCCATGCGTTTGTCTGAAGGGTTCTACACACAGGGCACGTAATGGACTGGACCAGGAGGAGGGAGCACACTGACCACAGAACACCCAGCTCTACGTCTGATTGGCTGTAAACCAGGAGGAGGGAGCACACTGACCACAGAACACCCAGCTCTACGTCCGATTGGCTATAAACCAGGAAGAGGGAGCACACTGACCACAGAACACCCAGCTTTACGTTCGATTGGCTATAAACCAGGAAGGGGGAGCACACTGACCACAGAACACCTAGGTCTCTGTCTGATTGGCTATAAACCAGGAAGAGGGAGCACACTGACCACAGAACTTCCAGCTCTCCGTCTGATTGGCTGTAAACCAGGAAGAGGGAGCACACTGACCACAGAACTTCCAGCTCTCCGTCTGTTTGGCTATAAACCAGGAATTAAACATAACAGGTGTGAAAGCTAAGGCACCCATAGCCTGTGTTCTCTCTTCTCATTTGTTATCCTGGGGGAGAATTGGAGCTGGCCTTCCTGTATCTGAACTGCATAGTGGCCCTCCCCTTTTCACCTGCCAGTCTAATATTGGTTTCTGCCATGGCCAGTTAAATCAGCTGAAAACCCAGAGCTCTCCCTACTTCCACAATTGGACAGATTTTGAAAAAAGCCAATAGAGGCTGGTTGCTTTAAAGGACAACTAACTACTTTAATAGGCTGACTAAAGAGAGTGACAGGAGGGATTAACCAATGAGAGATCCCTGTGCTGGCGGTGGGAGGTGACAGTGGTTCAGCAGTCTGCTCCTGTCCTCAACAAAAAACATGAACAACAAAATTAAAGTGTTTTAGTCCAAATTTCTTTACAGCTAGCTACCCCGTGCTGCGTCATCTGCTTCAGACATTTACATGGACATTTGTTGATATTAGGCTTATTTTCACCCTCTTTTTGAATACGTTATGTATTTAAGTCTGCTATAATGGAATTTTTTTTGTCTTTGTGTTTTGAACCCCACCAAACCCTTTTAGATCAGTATTCCTTATCTAGTATTTGATTGGATAGTTTTGTTTTCTCTGCAAGCCGTGGGTCGGTTGGGCTGGATGATGGTTGGCATGGCGATGGGAGTCCTAGAAGCCCAGCGTTCCGCCAATAGTGGATGCCAAGACCACGCCGAGAATTACACAGCAGATGATGATCATTATCTTCTTCTGCAGGGCGACAGGAGACACAGAGAGAGAGAGAGACAGGTTAGAGAGTGAGACAGGTTAGAGAGAGGGAGACAGGTTCGATAGAGAGACAGGTTAGAGATAGAAAGACAGGTTAGAGAGAGATATAGGTTAGAGAAAGGAGGGGAAAGCAGGGAACCATCCAAGCTGTATACAGTAAGGATGGGACGCTGTTGACCTCAACTGACAAGGTGATTGGGAGGTGGAAGGAACACTGAGGAACTCCTGAACCCGACAAACCCACCCTCTATAGTAGAGACAGCTGGAGGATGATGGGGGATCAGCATCAATCTCCCTGGCGGAGGTCACTGAGGTAGTCAAACAACTCCACAGTGGCAAAGCCCCATGGGTTGATGAGATCCGCCCAGAAATGCTGAGGGCTCTGGGTGTTGAGGGACTGTCATGGATGACACGTCTTATCAACATTGCGTGGAAGTCGGGGACAGTACCTAAGGAGTGGCAGACCGGGGTGGTGGTTCCCCTGTTCAAAAAGGGGGACCGGAGGGTGTGTGCCAACTACAGAGGCATCACATTACTCAGCCTCCCCTGGGAAAGTATACTCCAGGGTGCTGGAAAGGAGGGTTCGACCGATAGTCGAACCTCGGATTGAGGAGGAACAATGCGGTTTCCGGCCTGGTCGTGGAACAACTGACCAGCTTTTTACCCTCGCGAGGATCTTTGAGGGGGCCTGGGAGTATGCCAATCCGGTCTACACGTATTTTGTGGATTTGGAGAAGGCGTATGATCGGGTTCCCCGGGAGATACTGTGGGAGGTGCTGCGAGAGTATGGGGTGAGGGGGTTTCTACTCAGGGCCATCCAATCTCTGTACTCCCAAAGCAAGAGCTGTGTCCGGGTCTTCGGCAGTAAGTCGGACTCGTTTCCGGTGAGGGTTGGCCTCCTCCAAGGCTGCGCTTTGTCACCTATCCTGTTGGTGGTATTCATGGACAGGATCTCACGGCGTAGCCGCGGGGGAGGGGGGCTGCGGGTTGGTGGGCAGCAGGATCACTGCTTTTTGCAGATGATGTGGTCCTGATGGCATCATCAGTCTGCGACCTGCAGCACTCATTGGATCGGTTCGCAGCCGAGTGTGAAGCGGCTGGGATGAGGATCAGCACCTCCAAATCTGAGGCCATGGTTCTCAGCAGGAAACCGATGGATTGTCTACTCCAAGTAGGGAATGAGTCTTTACCCCAAGTGAAGGAGTTCAAGAATCTCGGGGTCTTGTTCTCGAGTGAGGGGAAAATGGAACGAGAGATGGGCCGGAGAATTGGAGCAGCGGGTGCGGTGTTGCAGTCGCTTTATCGCACCGTTGTGACGAAGAGAGAGCTGAGCCAGAAGGCAAAGCTCTCAATCTACCAGTCTATCTTCGTTCCTACTCTCACCTATGGTCATGAAGGGTGGGTCATGACCGAAAGAACGAGATCGCGGATACAAGCGGCGGAAATAAGTTTCCTCCGGAGGGTGGCTGGCATCTCCCTTAGGGATAGGGTGAGAAGTTCAGCCATTTGTGAGGGACTCGGAGTAGAGCCGCTGCTTCTTTGCGTAGAAAGGAGCCAGTTGAGGTGGTTCGGGCATCTAGTAAGGATGCCACATGGCCGCCTCCCTAGGGAGGTGTTCCAGGCAAGTCCAGCTGGGTAAAGGCCGCGGGGCAGACCTAGGACCAGGTGGAGGGATTATATCGCCACACTGGCCTGGGAACGCCTTGGAATCCCCCAGTCAGAGCTGGTTAATATGGCCCGGGAAAGGGAAGTTTGGGATGCCCTGCTGGAACTGCTACCTCCGCGACCCGACCCCGGACAAAGCGGATGAAGATGATGATGATGATAGGTTAGAGAGAGGGAGACAGGTTAGAGAGAGATATAGGTTAGAGAGAGGGTTAGGGTTAGAGAGAGAGAGAGACAGGTTAGAGAGAGGGTTAGGGTTAGAGAGAGAGAGAGACAGGTTAGAGATAGAGAGACAGGTTAGAGAGAGATATAGGTTAGATAGAGAGACAGACAGGTTAGAGAGAGACAGGTTAGAGAGAGATATAGGTTAGAGAGAGGGTTAGGGTTAGAGAGAGAGAGAGACAGGTTAGAGAGAGAGTTAGGGTTAGAGAGAGAGAGACAGGTTAGAGATAGAGAGACAGGTTAGAGAGAGATATAGGTTAGAGAGAGGGTTAGAGAGAGAGAGAGACAGGTTAAAGACAGCGACAGGTTAGAGAGAGAGATATAGGTTAGAGAGGGAGAGACAGGTTAGAGAGAAGGTTAGGGTTAGAGAGAGAGAGAGAGACAGGTTAGAGAGAGATATAGGTTACAGAGGGAGAGACAGGTTAGAGAGAGAGAGAGAGAGACAGGTTAGAGAGAGATATAGGTTACAGAAGGAGAGACAAGTTAGAGAGAGGGTCAGGGTTAGAGAGAGATATAGGTTAGAGAGGGAGAGACAGGTTAGAGAGAGATAAAGGTTACAGAGGGAGAGACAGGTAAGAGAGAGGGTTAGGGTTAGAGAGATAGGTTACAGAAGGAGAGACAGGTTAGAGAGAGAGAGAGACAGGTTAGAGAGAGGGTTAGAGAGAGAGAGAGACAGGTAGGAGAGAGATATAGGTTACAGAGGGAGAGACAGGTTAGAGAGAGGGTTAGGGTTAGAGAGAGAGAGAGACAGGTTAGAGAGAGCGACAGGTTAGAGAGGGAGAAACAGGTTAGAGAGAGGGTTAGGGTTAGAGAGAGAGAGAGACAGGTTAGAGAGAGATATAGGTTACAGTGGGAGAGACAGGTTAGAGAGAGGGTTAGGGTTAGAGAGAGAGAGAGACAGGTTAGAGAGAGATATAGGTTACAGTGGGAGAGACAG
>JAPMUY010000469.1:0-135000 GCA_026901105.3 Galaxias olidus | reverse complement strand
ATAGTATTGTATTGTACTTTTATTATATTATAGTATTATATTATACTATTATATTATAGTATTGTATTGTATTGTACTTTTATTATATTATAGTATTATATTGCATATCAGTGTCAGAAGTGAATTATTGAAGATGAAAATGAAATATTTTGAGATCTATTTGTGGCATTGTTTGTGTAATGGCAACTGTCTAGCCTGCAGAGGTGAAGTTAACATGTGTCTTGGGGTGTACGGCTGAACTGACTGGATGTTCTTCTCTTAACTTGAGCCTGAGAGTTTGCCTAATAATAAATAAATAACCAAAGATCAATATAATAATATAGTAGATAATATAATACAATATAATATACTGTATTTAGAAATCTACAATTTTGGAGAAACTCACAAAATCTGATATTCTAAATAATTCACACCTGATGTTTCCTATTCATAAATCGGAGCCTGCATGTACCAGTGGGTTTTGTGGTTGTTTAAAGGGTTGATGTGTTGGCATAGAGCTGACTAAATTTGCCCCCAGTAACTTAATTTAATTCCAAGAAGTAACCCATGTCATTTTCAATTTCCCACCTTTATAACTAAACAAATTTCATGAAAATCCGTTCAGAATCAGGCGAGGTACAGTCGTGCTTTGTTGCCTTCTCTCAATACACACTGTGTTTGTCTACCCCCGACCCGCTCCAAGATGCATGATAATTATAGAGAGAGAGACAGGTTAGAGAGAGACAGGTTAGAGAGAGATATAGGTTAGAGAGAGGGTTAGGGTTAGAGAGAGAGAGAGACAGGTTAGAGAGAGATAAAGGTTACAGAGGGAGAGACAGGTTAGAGAGAGGGTTAGGGTTAGAGAGAGAGAGAGACAGGTTAGAGAGAGATAAAGGTTACAGAGGGAGAGACAGGTAAGAGAGAGGGTTAGGGTTAGAGAGAGAGAGAGACAGGTTAGAGAGAGATAAAGGTTACAGAGGGAGAGACAGGTTAGAGAGAGGGTTAGGGTTAGAGAGAGATAAAGGTTACAGAGGGAGAGACAGGTAAGAGAGAGGGTTAGGGTTAGAGAGAGATAGGTATTATAAATACAGTCGTGCTTTGTTGCCTTCTCTCAATACACACTGTGTGTCTACCCGCGACCCGCTCCAAGATGGCGGACCTGCAGACGCATAGCGGCGACATACAGCAGCGGCCTTCGAGGGATCTATGTATGTATGTCTATGGTTCACAGACCCACACACATAGCTGAACACACAACTGAACACACACACCATTGAACACACACCCACCCCCGAACATAGCTGAACACACGCACACACACACACACCACTGAACACACACCCACGCACACACAGCTGAACACAGTTTTATTGAACTACCTTACTATTCTCTAATGAGCATAGCATGTAGTGCGTGTGGTCTACCTGTGTCTTACGGATGCACAGGTCAGCTGAGGATCTGTTTATGAGCATTAGCGTGTAGTGCGTGTGGTCTACCTGTGTCTTGCGGATGCGCAGGTCAGCTGAGGATCTGTTAATGAGCATTGGCGTGTAGTGCGTGTGGTCTACCTGTGTCTTGCGGATGCGCAGGTCAGCTGAGGATCTGTTAAGTCCCTCCTCCTGCTCAATGCTCTGTTCAATCGCTGCAGGAAACACAGACACAGTGAGGAGATTAGAGACAGAGCAATATTATTCTGCCTCATACATACAGCAATAACCCTAACACACCAAGCTAGGATCTGAGGACCCTAACCCACTAAGCTAGGCTCTGTGAACCCTAACCCACAAAACTAGGCTCTGAGAACCCTAACCCACTAAGCTAGGCTCTGTGAACCCTAACCCACTAAACTAGGCTCTGAGAACCCTAACTCTATAGGCTCCGCAATGACACAGGAAGGAACCCACTTCCTGCTGGCAGTGCTCCTGTCTGACCTAACCCTAACCCACTTCCTGCTGTCAGTGCTCCTGTCTGACCTAACCCTAACCCACTTCCTGCTGTCAGTGCTCCTGTCTGACCTACCCCTAACCCATTTCCTGCTGTCAGTGCTCCTGTCTGACCTACCCCTAACCCATTTCCTGCTGGCAGTGCTCCTGTCTGACCTAACCCTAACCCACTTCCTGCTGGCAGTGCTCCTGTCTGACCCAACCCTACCTCAAAGCCACTCAAACATAAGGCTGTTGGGTTAGGACAAGTTACGTTAATCAACCATCCATTATTTACTTCCCCAGTCATCCGTTCAGCAACCAATCATGTTCTCTATATCAGTCCAGTCATCCGTTCAGCAACCAATCACCTTATCAGTCCATCTTCCTGTTAAAAGTACCTTTTAATTTTGAGCGAACTTTATTGGCTGTCTTCTTGATGTCAGCAGTCAGGTCCTCCAACTCCTGCTTGGTCTCTAGGTAGAGGAGGGGAAGGAGGATGAAGAGGAAGAGGAGGAAGAGAAGGAGAGGAGACAAGGGGAGGAGGAAAAGAGGAAGAAAGAGAGGATGGTGAAGAGAAGTAAGAAAGGATGAGGTCATAAGAGAAGGAGAGAAAGTGAAGGAGGATGAGGAAAAGGAGAGGATGAGGAAAAGGTCAAATTGAGTTATAAAATAGCATAGTGGTCATGTTAAAAGGTTCTAATGCTGTATACTAAATCAACGTTAAAAGGTTCTAATGCTGTCCACTAACCCAACGTTAAAAGGTTCTAAAGCTGTCTACTAACCCAACGTTAAAAGGTTCTAATGCTGTACACTAAATCAACGTTAAAAGGTTCAAAAGCTGTATACTAAATCAACGTTAAAAGGTTCGAATGCTGTCCACTAACCCAACGTTAAAAGGTTCTAATGCTGTCCACTAACCCAACGTTAAAAGGTTCTAATGCTTTATACTAACCCACTGTTAAAAGGTTCTAAAGCTGTACACTAACCTAATGTTAAAAGGTTCTAATTATGTCTACTAACCCAACGTTAAAAGGTTCTAAAGCTGTACACTAACCTAATGTTAAAAGGTTCTAATTATGTCTACTAACCCAACGTTAAAAGGTTCTAAAGCTGTCTACTAACCCAATGTTAAAAAGTTCTAATTCTGTAAACTAAAAGGTTCTAATGCTGTATACTAACCCAACGTTAAAAGGTTCTAAAGCGGTCTACTAACCCATTGTTAAAAGGTTCTAATGCTGTATACTAAAAGGTTCTAATGCTGTATACTAACCCAACATTAAAAGGTTCTAAAGCTGTCTACTAACCCAATGTTAAAAGGTTCTAATTATGTCTACTAACCCAATGTTAAAAGGTTCTAAAGCTGTCTACTAGCCCAACGTTAAAAGGTTCTAATGCTGTCCACTAACCCAACATTAAAAGGTTCTAATGCTTTATACTAACCCACTGTTAAAAGGTTCTAAAGCTGTACACTAACCTAATGTTAAAAGGTTCTAATTATGTCTACTAACCCAACGTTAAAAGGTTCTAAAGCTGTACACTAACCTAATGTTAAAAGGTTCTAATTATGTCTACTAACCCAACGTTAAAAGGTTCTAAAGCTGTCTACTAACCCAATGTTAAAAAGTTCTAATTCTGTAAACTAAAAGGTTCTAATGCTGTATACTAACCCAACGTTAAAAGGTTCTAAAGCGGTCTACTAACCCATTGTTAAAAGGTTCTAATGCTGTATACTAAAAGGTTCTAATGCTGTATACTAACCCAACATTAAAAGGTTCTAAAGCTGTCTACTAACCCAATGTTAAAAGGTTCTAATGCTGTCTACTAACCCAATGTTAAAGGTGCAGTATGTAGTTCTGGAGAATTGGGGGAAAAATTGTAAGAATTTTAATCACAACACTCAAAAAGGCCAACCTCCTGAGTCTTTGGTCCCACCCATCCCACACATGCCCGTGCGTGCTCTGACTTGACTTCATGAGCCTGAACAAGGCAACGCATAAGCGATGTCTGATTCCGAGGGGAGAGACAAAAGAATCACGAACGTCTGATCGTAAACGCTCTAAAACTGAGTGGTTCACACCAAAGCAACGAGCACAGACACAAATGACCGTTTCCATAGTAACGACATACAGTTAACTAACGTTAACAAAAACGTTAACAATTTCATAATTGTATTCCCCTATTAGTATGAGCAAGGGCATGACAATAATTTTTATTTAGCTGTGATTGGCACTATAGCTACTAGACGTTGCCGAGTATCTGGTTCAGATTCATATTGTTGTTCTCTATCGCCCACCTAGCTCACTGGGCGTCTTTCTGGAAGAACTAGACTCTCTCTTGTCCCACTTCCCTGTAGACGGCCAGTCGCTGATTCTCCTTGGTGACTTCAACATCTCAGCAGACAAGTTTGCATCCTCTGGCTTTCTCTCGCTTCTAACTTCCTTTTCCTTAACACTCTCCCCATCTCCTCCAACTCACAAAGCTGGCAATCTGCTTGATCTCTTACTGACCAGGTCTTGCTCTCCTACCAATCTCACAGTTACTCCTTTGCATGTATCTGACCATTACTTTGTCTCTTATTCTCTTCCCTTGTCTCCTAAACCTAACACCACAACCCTCACTCACACAGTCACTTCTCGCAGGAACATCAGCTCTCTGACTCCCTCTGCTCTCTCATCCTTCGTCCTGGCGTCCCTCCCTTCGGTAGACTCTTTCACCCAGCTCTCCCCCGACACAGCCGTAGAGACTCTCCTCTCCACCCTGACCACTTCCCTGGACTCCTTCTGCCCTCTCACCACCAGGCCGGCTCGAACTACACGTCCTGCTCCGTGGCTGTCCGAAGCGGTGCGTTCTGCTAGGAGGTCACTACAAGCTGCAGAGAGGCTATGGAAGAAATCCTCTAACCATCAGCACTTTGAGTATCTTTCAATCTCTCCTCACTACATTCTCATCTTCTGTCTCGGCTGCTAAAGCCTCTTTCTATCAATCCAAATTCTCTGAGTATGCCTCTAACCCTAGAAGACTGTTTGCCACCTTCTCCTCACTTCTCAACCCACCTACCCCTACCCCACCCTCCTCCGTCCTGCCAGAAGACTTTCTTTCTTTCTTTGAGAAAAAAGTCGATGATATACGCTCTTCCTTCCCCCCTTCTCCCACCTTGACTGCTCACTCCAAACCTGCAACTAGCCTTTCTTCCTTCATGCCCATCACCCCTGACGAATCTTTGCTCCTACTAACCTCTAAACGACCCACCACCTGTCCACTTGACCCCATCCCTACTAATATTCTACAATCTTTCTCTGAGGACCTCCTCCCTTTCCTGACCTACCTCTTCAACACATGCCTGGTCAATGGGTGTTTCCCAGCTACTTTCAAAATGGCCAGAGTAACACCACTTCTCAAGAAACCCTCTCTTAACCCATCTGATGTTAACAACTACAGGCCTGTTTCTCTTCTCCCCTACCTGTCCAAAACCCTTGAACGAGCGATACTAAACCAACTTTCTTCCTATCTTAAGCAGAACAATCTCCTAGATCCTCACCAGTCAGGATTCAAGGAGGGCCACTCAACGGAGACGGCCCTTCTCGCAGTTTCAATGGCCCTGCACACAGCGCGAGCAGACTCCCTTTCCTCTGTTCTCATTCTCCTGGACCTCTCTGCTGCTTTTGACACTGTGAACCACCAGACTCTCCTCCTTACCCTTGAAGACCTGGGCATCTCGGGGTCTGCGCTCTCCATGCTGGCATCCCACCTGGCGGGCCGATCGTACCAGGTAGCCTGGAGAGGGTTGGTCTCAAAACCGTGCAGCATCTCGACCGGAGTCCCTCAGGGCTCAGTCCTGAGCCCTCTCCTTTTCTCTCTTTACACAAAGTCACTGGGCTCAGTCATACAATCGCATGGCCTGTCCTATCACTGCTACGCGGATGACACTCAACTAATGTTCTCCTTCCCTCCCTCTGACACACAGGTAGTGCAACGCATATCGGCATGCCTGGCTGACATCTCAGCATGGATGGCAGCTCACCACTTGAAGCTCAACCCTGACAAAACAGAAGTTCTTTTCATCCCCGGGAAGTCCAGCCCGTTCCAAGACCTAACCATCCCCGTTGATAACACTGCGGTCTCCTCCTCAAGTACAGCAAAGAACCTGGGGGTCACCCTGGACGACCGGCTGTCCTTCTCAGCTAACATTGCGGCAGTAACGCGTTCCTGCAGATTCCTTCTCTACAACATCAGAAGGATACGGCCCTTCCTTACAAGAGAGGCTGCGCAGGTCATAGTCCAGGCCCTCGTCATCTCTCGCCTGGACTACTGCAACTCCCTCTTGGCTGGGCTGACTGCGAGCGCCATCAAACCCCTTCAGCTCATCCAGAACGCAGCCGCTCGTCTGGTCTTCAACCTCCCGAAGTTCACTCACACTACTCCTCTACTTCACACACTGCACTGGCTACCGGTAGCAGCACGCATCAAATTCAAGTCACTTGTCCTAGCCTATCGGGTGAGAATCGGATCTGCACCCCCCTACCTACAGTCGATCCTCAGACCCTACACCCCGTCTCGACCACTGCGCTCTGCCACTGGATGTCGCCTTGTTGCCCCCTCACTTCGTGGAAGGGACAGCCTGGCACCTCGTTCACGACTTTTCTCTGTCCTTGTCCCTCAGTGGTGGAATGACCTCCCCATGAACATTAGGACTGCAACATCTTTGTTCACTTTCCGCCGAAACTTGAAGACTCACTTGTTTCGACTGCACTTCGGCTATTGAATGTGACATTGTGTCTACCAAGCACTTCTACTTGATATACCACATAATTGGTTGCACTCAGAATTTTTTTGAAGTTGGTTTGTGAAGGTTTTGTTAATTTATCCTGATGTCTAATATAGCACTTGCTTAGCTCTTATCTAGATGATTAAGTGAGGGATGCACTTATGTTCTCTACCTGACTTGTAGTTTTTACCATTATCTTTTTGTAGGCACAATTTTTGTAAGTCGCTTTCGATAAAAGCATCTGCTAAATGAATGTAATGTAATGTAATGTAATGAGTATATCCAACATATGCATGTAAACGAATAATGCCTTTTTGACAAATCTGGCACAATACTTCCCAACGTTCTAAAACTGCACTTGGCGATTTGACAAGCCAAGTCTTTTGCGCCGACATGCAGAGACTTCAGCCGCCTTGTAACCACTAGTTCACATCTGCTACTTTTGTCTTCGACACGAATTGTAACCAGCTTGTTTGGAGGGTGCCGCTGTAAGCAGGACCTAGGAGTGGTGAGTGACAGGCAGGTAGCCCTTACACCTTGCAAAAACTCTCCTGATTGGTTAATAATAATAATAATAATAATAATAATAATAATTCATTGCGTTTTGTTTTTTAGCGCTTTTCTAGATACTCAAAGCGCTTTACACACATTGGTCGCCAATTAATAACACAGAACGAACTACGACTGGACCGACAGCTATCAAACACAACACTCAGTCTGAGTGATACCACAGCAGACAATTTGCGCCAGACTTACTCACCCAACATATTACGACAGACTGTCACAGATAGGACAGAGAGACCGACTCCAGTTGAATTGGCAGGGACTGGTCAGGGCACTGGTAGGAGGATGCGGCATGTTTTTATTTGATGGTGGGAGGAAACCGGAGTACCCGGAGGAAACCCACACAAACAAGGGGAGAACATGCAAACTCCACACCGAAAGGCCCTTGGCTGAGGTGGGGTTTGAACCCAGGACCTTCTTGCTGTGAGGCAACAGTGCTAACAGTGGATAGGTGGGCGTCCCTAGGTTTTTTAAAAGCTGAATACAGGGCCCAGGGCGCTCATATATTGCGCACCTTCTCTCTGAGCGTTTGGTTTAATGATATCCTCCAGGAGGTGTGTAATAAACATAAAAAAACATATATTTTTTTATTTATTGCTAGAAATTCAAACTTACATACTGCACCTTTAAAAGGTTCTAATGCTGTCTACTAACCCAACGTTAAAAGGTTCTAATGCTGTCTACTAACCCAACGTTAAAAGGTTCTAATGCTGTCTACTAAGCCAACGTGAAAAGGTTCTAATGCTAAATACTAACCCAACGGTAAAAGGTTCTAATGCTATATACTAACCCAACATTAAAAGGTTCTAATGCTGTCTACTAACCCAACGGTAAAAGGTTCTAATGCTGTGTACTAACCCAACGGTAAAAGGTTCTAATGCTATATACTAACCCAACATTAAAAGGTTCTAATGCTGTCTACTAACCCAACGATAAAAGGTTCTAATGCTATATACTAACCCAACGATAAAAGGTTCTAATGCTGTGTACTAACCCAACGTTAAAAGGTTCAAATGCTATATACTAACCCGTTAAAAGGTTCTAACGCTGTCTTACTAACCCAACGTTAAAAGGTTCTAATGCTATATACTAACCCAACGTTAAAAGGTTCTAATGCTATATACTAACCCAACGTTAAAAGGTTCTAATGCTGTCTAACCCAACGGCAATGCTAGTGTTTAAATGTTTTCGTTATTTCAGACTTCAGAGTGTTTGGCGGTTCAATTATTCCTCTACGCCACAATTTTCATAGGAGTGGTGTTTGTGTGTGTTTGTTTTGTGCGTGTTTGTCTGCCTGTGTGTGTGTCTGTGTTTGATGTGTGCGTGTGTGTCTGCCTGTTTGTGTGTTTGTTTTGTGCAAGTGTGTCTGTGTGTGCCTGTGTGTGTGTGTTGGTGTGTGTGTTTGTGCATGTGTGTCTGTGAGTGTGTATGCGTGCTGTGTCTGCGTGCGTGTGTCTGCCTGTGTGTGTGTTTGTTGTGTGCGTGTGTGTCTGTGTGTGTGTTCGTGCCTGTGTGTTGGTGTGTGTGTGTGTGTGTGTATGTGTGTGTGTGTGTGATTTATAGATGTTGCAGTGCCTTTCAGTCAGAGGAAACCCCCTCAGCTCTTTACCCCTCCCTCTCTCCCCCCCTCCCTCTCCTCCCTCTCTCTCTACTTCTCCCTCCCACTCTCTCTCTCTTCTCCTCCCACTCTCTCTCTCCTCCCTCTCTCTCTCCTTCTCCCTCCCTCTCTACTCCTTCCTCTCTCTCTCTCTCCTCCCACATGCTCTCTTCTTCTCCCTCCTTCTCTCTCTTCCTTCCCACTTCTCCCTCCTTCTCTCTCTTCCTTCCCTTTTTCTCTAGCTTTTTCCCTCCGCCTCACTCCACTCTCCCACTCTTCCTCTATCTTACCCTCTCTTCATCTCTCCCTGGTGTCTTTCCCACCTTCCCACACACCCACTCACTCAATAACTCACTCGTTCTCCTCGTCTGCCTCCACCTCCGCCTCACCCTGTTCAGCCAACAACGTGAAGAATAAAGGCTCCAGTTTACTTCAAGCGAAAGCAAACCTTTCCTGTTCGCTTGGTTCTCTTTCGCTTGTTCTCCGAGGCTGTGATGGTATAATTGTTTACTGAGGCTGTGATGGTATACTTGTTCTCCGAGGCTGTGATGGTATAATTGTTTACTGAGGCTGTGATGGTATACTTGTTTGCCGAGGCTGTGATGGTATACTTGTTCGCTACTGATCTGAGTTTGCGGTAGCACCCCACTACAGCAGGGGGAGCCACACGTTATGGATCGCAACAAAACATTACGAGTGGTTACGAGTTTTAAAAGTGTTCATATTTTTTAACTTCTTCAATTAAGCTGCTCTCAAAAGTATTCATAGTTTAAGATACAATTCTAAACTTTTCTAAATAAGTGCTGTTGTGACCAAAACGAACAGTAAATGCTGTACCTGGAAACCAAACGTAGCCATCCAAAGCTTTCGTCAGCGCAGGCTACCACCCACCATATATTTGGACCAATCACATAGGATGTTCGCCACTGTTCGCTTTTGCTGCGTTCGCCGAGCTAGAAAAAATGGGCTGCGCAGTTCCAGGCGAACGAACAAACAAAGTGATGCCGCTTTGCTGATTTTTGTTCGCCTACCCTCGGCAAAAGCAAACTATTTAGCTTTCGCTTGAAGTATACAGGAGCCGTAAGGCCTGCTGTGTTTGTGTTGCTAGCTAACCGACTAGCCTGCTGTATTAGTGTTGTTAGCTAACCGGCTAGCCTGCTGTATTAGTGTTGCTAGCTAACTGACTAGCCTGCTGTGTTACTGTTGCTAGCGAACTGACTAGCCTGCTGTGTTACTGTTGCTAGCGAACTGACTAGCCTGCTGTGTTAGTGTTGCTACCTTACTAACTAGCCTGCTGTGTTAGTGTTGCTAGCTAACTGACTAGCCTGCTGTATTAATGTTGCTAGCTAACTGTCTAGCCTCCTGTATAAATGTTGCTAGCTATCTTGCCTGCTGTGTTAGTATTGCTAGCTAACTCTGACAAGCTTGCTGTGTTAGTGTTGCTATCTAACTGTCTAGCCTGATGCATTTGTGTTGCTAGCTAACTCTGTCTAGCTTGATGTGTTGGTGATTCTGTAGGTTAGTTGAGCTAGACTGTGGCCTGATGATTTGGGTTAGTTGTGAGAGCCTGTTTGTGTGTCAGATCCAGAATAACTGAGCTGACTGATTGCAGAAAGGAGAGGGGACTGTCTTAATTAATCAATTAGGTCTAATCAGACTGTGATTACACAGAGCTCACTGGAGCCTTCCATTATCAACAAACACCCCCCGCCATATTTATACTTCCTGTGCCCAAAGGTGATGGACTTTGTCTCTGCAGCTCAGTCAGGCTGTAGACACACACACATTCTTAGGGTTAGGGTTAGGGTCAGGGATGAACACACACTCTCACGCTGGGTGTCAACTGGCTGCGAAGCGCTGCAAAGCTGGAACCCATCAGAACCCTAACCCACTAAGCTAGGCTGTGTCCATCAGAACCTTAACCCACTAAGCGATTCTGTGTCCATCAGAACCCTAACCCACTAAGCTAGGCTGTGTCCACAAGAACCCTAACCCACTAAATTAGGCTGTGTCTATCAGAACCCTAACCCACTAAGCTAGTCTGTGTCCATCAGAACCCTAACCCACTAAATTAGGCTGTGTCTATCAGAACCAAACTTCTCAGCGCCGGTCACCAAGCATGTTCGCTCCTCTGCATGTTTTTGATCGCATTTAGAGCTGATCTTTATCATGGCTAATTAAATAACGTAATGCGTTGCTGACAACTGTAGGCAACATGTACAGCCTATGTCCACTTCTTGGGTGCATATAGTAATTTGTTTTTGTTGGTTTAAACACTGAATTAATGGCCACAATATGGACAAAGGGTGTAGTTAGTTCTGCAGCTTCAATGTTATAATACAATTGACAAATTTAAATCTTAATGACGTGTGTGTTTATCAAAATATGTTGTGTTTCTTCAAGTAAAATACAGTGCATCCGGAAAGTATTCATACCCCTTCACTTTTTCCACATTTTATTATGTTACAGCCTAATTCCAAAATGGATTAAATAAAACCCTTCCCCAGATCTGTGCCTCGATACAATCCTGTCTCGGAGGTCTACAGACAATTCCTTGGACTTCATAACTTGGTTTGTGCTCTGACATACACTGTCAACTGTGGGACCTTATATAAACAGGTGTGTGCCTTTCCAAATCATGTCCAATCAATTGAATTTACCACAGGAGGACTCCAATCAAGTTGTAGAAACATCTCAAGGATGATCAGTGGAAACGGGATGCACCTGAGCTCAATTTTGAGTGTCACAGCAAAGGGTGTGAATACTTATGTACATGTGATATTTTATTTTTTATTTTTAATACATTTGCAAAAATGTCTAAAAAACTTTTTTCACTTTGTCATTATGCGGTATTGTATGTAGAATGTTGAGAACATTTTTTTTATTTAATCTATTTTGGAATTAGGCTGTAACATAATACAATGTGGAAAAAGTGAAGGGGTATGAATACTTTCCGGATGCACTGTATATTTGTACAGCACATTTCATACACAAAGGCAATCCAATGTGTTTTACACAAGCAGAAACAAACAGAAGACTGTGAAATGAAATAAAAACAATTGTAATTAGGGAAATAAAAATTGCTCAATAGGAACAATTCAGCCAAACACAAAAGAGAACATAAAAGTTTTTAATCAGGATTTAAAAGTAGTCAGGCTTCGAGCAAGTCTCAGATTTTGAAGTTGGTTCCAGCTATTTGTTGCATAAATAGCAAGAAGGTCCTGGGTTCAAACCCCACCTCAGCCAAGGGCCTTTCTGTGTGGAGTTCGCATGTTCTCCCTGTGTTTGTGTGAGTTTCCTCCGGGTACTCCGGTTTCCTCCCACCATCAAAAAACATGCCGCATCCTCCTACCAGTGCCCTGACCAGTCCCTGCCAATTCAACTGGAGTCGGTCTGTGTGTCCTATGTGTGTGAGCAAGTCTGTCGTAATATGTTGGGTGAGCAACTCTGGCACAAATTGGCTGCCATGGTATTACTCAGACTGAGTGTTGTGTTTGATAGCTGTCAGTCCAGTCGTTGTTCGTTCTGTGGTATTAATTGGCGAGTAATTTGTGGAAAGCGCTTTGAGTATCTAGAAAAGCGCTAAAAACTAAATAAAATGAATTATTTATTATTAAGTAGCTAAACGCTGCTTCACCTTTTTTGGTTTGAACTCTGGGGACAGTTAGCAGACCTGTTCCAGATGACCTGAGGGGTCTAGGGTTCATACTCTATTAGCATGTCCGTAATGTATTTTGGCCCCAAATTCTTTAGTGACTTGTGGGTGAGCAACAATATTTTAAAATCAATATTCTTACACACAGGGAGCCAGTGTAGTGATTTGAGAATTGGTGTATTATGATCATATCTTGTTGTCTTCGTTAAAAGTCTAGCAGCAGCATTCTGAACAAGCTGCAATCGTCTAAACGTTTTTTTGGGAATACCCAACAGAAGACCATTACAGTAGTCCAGCCTACTGGTAATAAATACATGAACACGTTTTTCTAAGTCTGGGAAATTAGTCCTTTGAGTCTTGCTATGTTTTGAGGTGATAGTGTGCTGATTTTTTTTACCAAGTAATAGGTCTAGGGGTTAGGACCTGAAGGTGTTCAGACTTGGCTGATTTCTCCATCTGTCTGAGTGTGTGAGCTCTGTTAACTCAGCACTGTAGGTGTGTGTGTGTCAGTGTGTGCATGGGTGTGAATGTGTGTGTTTATGTGTATGCGTGTGTTTGTATGTGTGTGTGTGATCAGCTAAACCAGCTCTACTATGGAGAGGGTTAAGGATAGGGATAGATTTTACTATGGAGAGGGTTAAGGTCAGGGTCAGATGTTACTATGGAGAGGGTTAAGGTCAGGGTCAGATGTTACTATGGAGAGGGTAAAGGTCAAGATTAGATGTTACTATGGAGAGGGTTAAGGTCAGGGTTAGATGTTACTATGGAGAGGGTAAAGGTCAGGGTTAGATGTTACTATGGAGAGGGTTAAGGTCAGGGTTAGATGTTACTATGGAGAGGGTAAAGGTCAGGGTTAGATGTTACTATGGAGAGGGTAAAGGTCAGGGTTAGATGTTACTATGGAGAGGGTTAAGGTCAGGGTTAGATGTTACTATGGCGAGGGTAAAGGTCAGGGTTAGATGTTACTATGGCGAGGGTAAAGGTCAGGGTTAGATGTTACTATGGAGAGGGTAAAGGTCGGGGTTAGATGTTACTATGGCGAGGGTAAAGGTCAGGGTTAGATGTTACTATGGTCAGGGTTAAGGTCAGGGTTAGATGTTACTATGGAGAGGGTAAAGGTCAGGGTTAGATGTTGCTATGGAGAGGGTTAAGGTCAGGGTTAGATGTTACTATGGAGAGGGTAACGGTCAGGGTTAGATGTTACTATGGAGAGGGTTAAGGTCAGGGTCAGATGTTACTATGGAGAGGGTTAAGGTCAGGGTCAGGGTTAAGGTCAGGGTCAGATGTTACTATGGAGAGGGTTAAGGTCAGGGTTAGGGTTATGGCCAGGGTCAGATGTTACTATGGAGAGGGTTAAGGTCAGGGTCAGGGTTATGGCCAGGGTTAGATGTTACTATGGAGAGGGTTAAGGTCAGGGTTAGGGTTATGGCCAGGGTTAGATGTGTGTTTTAATAAACTCTATCTAGTGTAGTCATACCAGAGAAGAAAGAGAGAGAGAGGAAGGGAGATAAATAGATTCAAGAAGCCATTATACATACAAGCGTAGGACGTGTGTATGTGTGTGTGTGTGTGTTTGAGCGCGTTTGAGTGTGTGTGTGTGTGTGTGTGTGTGTGTTTGAGTGAGTGTGTGTGTGTGTGTGTGTGTGTGTTTGAGCGTGTTTTTATGTGTTTGAGTGTTTGTGTGTTTGTGCGTGTGCGCCTGTAAGCCTCTTTTCCTCCCTTAGTAAACAGTAGTCCAGTGTGGCTGTAGTGAACTACCAATAAAGCCTCAGCCTCCCACTGAGCCACATCCAGCTGCTGCTGTAAGAGACTACACTACCCACCATGCATTATTGAAGGTACAGCAGAGTGCATTTTGTATGGTGCCGTAGCAACCGCAGAGTGGTTTGACACGGGGGCAGCCATTATATGACTGCTGCTGATGCCAGGGCACTTCAGGGTCAGACACCAAACACACTGTATATGTAAGAGTTATTGAGGTGGATACTTCTACTTTTATGAAGGGCTTTTGAGAGTATTTCTGGAAATTATTACATGTTACATGACGATGTTTTATATAGAAATAATATAGTTGCATTCAGATGTACATACAGAGAAAAGATGAATGACATGGCTAGTGGATAACTGTTAGCCTGTTAGCTCACTCACGATAAGTCTACTCCAAGGTGGGTCCTGCAGCCGGCATGCACTGACAGACAGGAACAGACAAGAAAGAGACCAAAACAGAAGAGAGCGTTCCATAACACATAAAGACATGCAAAAATAACAAAGCATTGAAATCATAAAGAAAAAGGTAGAACTACAACAGAGAGGACGATGTGATGGCAGGAAGTGACGCGGATGGAGGCTTTGGGATGGCGTGACTCTGGCCTTCTATTGGTCAGTCACTACACTGGCCTTCTATTGGTCAGTCACTACACTGGCCTTCTATTGGTCAGTCACTACACTGGCACTACACTGGCCTTCTATTGGTCAGTCACTACACTGGCACTACACCTGGCCTTCTATTGGTCAGTCACTACACTGGCCTTCTATTGGTCAGTCACTACACTGGCCTTCTATTGGTCAGTCACTACACTGGCCTTCTATTGGTCAGTCACTACACTGGCACAACACCTGGCCTTCTATTGGTCAGTCACTACACCTGGCCTTCTATTGGTCAGTCACTATACCTGGCCTTCTATTGGTCAGTCACTACACTGGCACTACACCTGGCCTTCTATTGGTCAGTCACTACACCTGGCCTTCTATTGGTCAGTCACTACACCTGGCCTTCTATTGGTCAGTCACTACACCTGGCCTTCTATTGGTCAGTCACTACACCTGGCCTTCTATTGGTCAGTCACTGCACCTGGCCTTCTATTGGTCAGTCACTACACCTGGCCTTCTATTGGTCGGTCACTACACTGGCACTACACCTGGCCTTCTATTGGTCAGTCACTACACCTGGCCTTCTATTGGTCAGTCACTACACCTGGCCTTCTATTGGTCAGTCACTACACCTGGCCTTCTATTGGTCAGTCACTACACTGGCACTACACCTGGCCTTCTATTGGTCAGTCACTACACTGGCCTTCTATTGGTCAGTCACTACACCTGGCCTTCTATTGGTCAGTCACTACACTGGCACTACACCTGGCCTTCTATTGGTCAGTCACTACACTGGCACTACACCTGGCCTTCCATTGGTAGGTCACTACACTGGCCTTCTATTGGTCAGTCACTACACTGGCCTTCTATTGGTCAGTCACTACACTGGCCTTCTATTGGTCAGTCACTACACTGGCACTACACTGGCCTTCCATTGGTAGGTCACTACACTGGCACTACACCTGGCCTTCTATTGGTCAGTCACTACACTGGCACTACACCTGGCCTTCTGTAGGACCTTCCTGTCACAGTCTCTACACTGGCACTACACCTGGGTTTCTCTTCAGAGGAATCATCACAGGGTTAGCATGTTACCACTCTGACTAGGCCTTAGCACTTACACAACGCTGGCTAGCATTAGCTTGATTCCAGTTGAGTCATTGTCAGTCTAGCTCTCCTCTCCTCTCCTCCACCCTGTCCTGATCGATGGAGGCACAGAGCCAGACCAGCACTGGACCCTGGCAGCTGTTTGTCGGGATCCTATTCCACTCATTACTCCAGCAGAGCTATTGATGTTGTTTGTTTAGAGCTGGCTCACACTGGTGTGCAGGTTTAGAAGCTGGCACCTTTAGTGTGGTTTCCCAGAGGGTGGAGCAGTGACGGAGTAGTGATGGAATAGTTATGGATTAGTGATGTAGCAGTGAAGGAGTAGTTAAGGAGCAGTTATGTAGCTGTGATGGAGTAGTTATGTTGCAGTGATGGAGCAGTGATTTAGCAGTGATGGAGCAGTGATGGAGTAGTGATGTATCAGTGATAGAGCAGTGATGGAGCAGCGATGTAGCAGTGATGGAATAGTGATGTATCAGTGATAGAGCAGTGATGTATCAGTGATGGAGTAGCGATGTAGCAGTGATGGAATAGTGATGTATCAGTGATAGAGCAGGGATGGAGTAGTGATGTATCAGTGATGGAATAGCGATGTAGCAGTGATGGAGCAGTGATGTAGCAGTGAAGGAGTAGTGATGTATCAGTGATAGAGCAGTGATGGAGTAGGTAGGAGGTAGTTATGGAGTAGCGATGTAGCAGTGATGGAATAGTGATGTATCAGTGATAGAGCAGTGATGGCGCAGGGATGGAGTAGTGATGTATCAGTGATGGAATAGCGATGTAGCAGTGAAGGAGTAGATATGTATCAGTGATAGAGTAGTGATGGAGTAGCGATGTAGCAGTGATGGAAGTGATGTATCAGTGATGGAGTAGAGAAGTATCAGTGATGGAGTAGTGATGTAGCAGTGATGGAGTAGCGATGTAGTACTGATAGAGTAGTGATAGAGTAGTATGAGATGAGGAGACAGCTCGGATTGGACTGGCTGCTGCCTAATCGTTTAGCCCTGAGTCATGGCATCTCAGACATCTCTAGTGTCTTACATAACATAGTATTATGTAGTATAGTATAGTACATAACATAGTATTATGTAGTGTAGTATAGTACATAACATAGTATTATGTAGTATTGTACATAACATAGTATTATATAGTGTAGTATTGTACATAACATAGTCTAGTATAATACGTAACATATAGTATTATGTAGTGTAGTATTGTACATAACATAGTATTATGTAGTATAGTATATAACATAGTATAATATAAAATACTCTTAAAAGTTTTTCCTTTTTATGTATCCATGATGTATGATGTCAGGAAGGGTATCACTAGAGGACTTACTTTCGAGAGTCAGGGATGGGTTAGGGGAAGGACTTACTCTCGTCAGGGTTGGGCGCTGCCAAGATGGCACTGTGCTGCTTCTTCACCTGCTCCACATCCTCCGACAGCTTCTCTATACAGCCCCGGATCTCCTCCACCTAGAGAGACCATTACAGTTACAGTAACATTACAGATACATTACACTTACATAACCATAACATTACAGATACATTTCTGTTGTATAACCATAACATTACAGTAACATTACACTTACATATAACTATAACATTACAGCTACCTTAGTTACATAACTATAACATTACAGTTACAGTGACATTACAGATACATTACAGTTGCATAACCATAACATTACAGTAACATTACACTTACATAACTATAATACTACAGCTACATTAGTTACATAACTATAACATTACAGTTACAGTGACATTACAGATACATTACTGTTGCATAACCATAACATTACAGTAACATTACACTAACATAACTATAATATTACCGCTACATTAGTTACATAACTATAACATTACAGTTGTATAACTATAACATTACAGCTACATTACAGTTGCATAACTATAACATTACAGTAACATTACAGCTACATTACAGTTACATAACTATAACATTACAGTAACATTACAGCTACATTACAGTTACATAACTATAACATTACAGCTACATTACAGTTACATAACTATAACATTTTAGTTAAATTACAGTTAACATAACTATAACGTAACTTTAACATGACAGTTACATTACAGTAACTTTAGAGCAACATCTCAATGTTGAGAGGCCAACAAATGGAACTGTGAAGTCAAGTGGTTGAGGAATGAAGATAAAAGTAGAAAGTGATTGTGATTCTAAACAGCATGGCACTGCAGTCTCACTGGACACACACGCACACACACACACACACACTGTCAAGGAAGGGGAAGGTCACACCAACTGGCCCGCTAGAAACAGGAAAACCCCCGGGGAAGGACTTTGTGCTGCCGTGGCAACATACACACACACACACACACACACACACACACACACACACACACACACACACACACACACACACACACACACACACACACACACACACACACACACACTGTCACACAGTCACAGACACACAAAGTCACACAGTCACAATAGCAGGATGACGTTTAGCGGTAGGGTGGGGTTTGGGATAAGGGTAGCAGCAGGGTGTGGTTTGGGGTAGGGGTAGGGAGGGGTTTAGGGTAGGGGTAGCAGTAGGGAGGGGTTTGGGTAGTGGTAGGGAGGGGTTTGTTGTTGGGGTAGCAGTAGTGTGGGGTTTGGGGTAGCAGTAGGGTGGGGTTTGGGGTAAGGGTAGCAGCAGGGTGGGGTTTAGGGTAGGGGTAGCAGTAGGGTGTGGTTTGGGTAGTGGTAGGGAGGGGTGTAGGGTAGGGATAGCAGTAGGGAGGGGTTTAGGGTAGGGGTAGCAGTAGGGTGGGGTTTGGGGTAGGGGTAGGGAGGGGTTTAGGGTAGGGGTAGCAGTAGGGAGGGGTTTGTTGTAGGGGTAGCAGTAAGGTGTGGTTAAGGGTAGAGGTAGCAGCAGGGTGGGGTTTGGGGTAGGGGTAGCAGTAGGGTGTGGTTTGGGTAGTGGTAGGGAGGGGTCTAGGGTAGGGGTAGCAGTAGGGAGGGGTTTGTTGTAGGGGTAGCAGTAAGGTGGGGTTTGGGGTAGGGGTAGCAGCAGGGTCGGGTTTGGGGTAGGGGTAGCAGCAGGGTGTGGTTTGGGTAGCAGTAGGGAGGGGTTTGTTGTTGGGGTAGCAGTAGGGTGGGGTTTGGGGTAGCAGTAAGGTGGGGTTTGGGGTAGCAGTAAGGTGGGGTTTGGAGTAGCAGTAGGCTGGGGTTAGGGTAGCAGTAAGATAGGGTTTGGGGTAGGAGTAGGGTGGGGTTTGGGGTAGCAGTAGGGTGGGGTTTGGGTAGCAGTAGGGATGGCTTTGTGGTAGCAGTAGGGTGGGGTTTGGGGTAGCAGTAGGGTGGGGTTTGGGGTAGCAGTAGGGTGGGGTTTGGGTAGTGGTAGGGAGGGGTTTGGGGTAGAGATGGCAGTAGGGTGGGGTTTGGGTTAAGGGTAGCAGTAAGGTAGGGTTTGGTGTAGAGATGGCAGTAGGGTGGGGTTTGGGTAGTGGTAGGAGGGGGTTTGGGGTAGAGATGGCAGTAGGGTGGGGTTTGGGTTAAGGGTAGCAGTAAGGTAGGGTTTGGTGTAGAGATGGCAGTAGGGTGGGGTTTGGGTAGTGGTAAGGTGGGGTTTGGGGTAGAGATGGCAGTAGGGTGGGGTTTGGGTAGAGGTAGGGAGGGGTTTGGGGTAGAGATGGCAGTAGGGTGGGGTTTGGTGTAGCAGTAAGGTGGGGTTTGGGTAGTGGTAGGGAGGGGTTTGGTGTAGAGATGGCAGTAGGGTGGGGTTTGGGGTAGGAGTAAGGTGGAGTTTGGGGTAGAGATGGCAGTAGGGTGGGGTTTGGGTAGAGGTAGGGAGGGGTTTGGGGTAGAGATGGCAGTAGGGTGGGGTTTGGGTAGAGGTAGGGAGGGGTTTGGGGTAGAGATGGCAGTAGGGTGGGGTTTGGGTAGAGGTAGGGAGGGGTTTGGGGTAGAGATGGCAGTAGGGTGGGGTTTGCGTAGTGGTAAGGTGGGGTTTGGGGTAGAGATGGCAGTAGGGTGGGGTTTGGGTAGTGGTAAGGTGGGGTTTGGGGTAGAGATGGCAGTAGGGTGGGGTTTGGGTAGTGGTAGGGAGGGGTTTGGTGTAGAGATGGCAGTAGGGTGGGGTTTGGGTAGCAGTAAGGTAGGGTTTGGTGTAGAGATGGCAGTAGGGTGGGGTTTGGGGTAGGAGTAAGGTGGAGTTTGGGGTAGAGATGGCAGTAGGGTGGGGTTTGGGTAGAGGTAGGGAGGGGTTTGGGGTAGAGATGGCAGTAGGGTGGGGTTTGGGTAGCAGTAAGGTAGGGTTTGGGTAGAGATGGCAGTAGGGTGGGGTTTGGGTAGCAGTAGGGAGGGGTTTGGGGTAGAGATGGCAGTAGGGTGGGGTTTGGGTAGCAGTAAGGTAGGGTTTGGTGTAGAGATGGCAGTAGGGTGGGGTTTGGGTAGTGGTAAGGTGGGGTTTGGGGTAGAGATGGCAGTAGGGTGGGGTTTGGGTAGAGGTAGGGAGGGGTTTGGGGTAGAGATGGCAGTAGGGTGGGGTTTGCGTAGTGGTAGGGAGGGGTTTTGGGTAAGGGTAGCAGTAAGGTAGGGTTTGGGGTAGGAGTAAGGTGGGGTTTGGGTAGAGATGGCAGTAGGGTGGGGTTTGGGTAGCAGTAGGGAGGGGTTTGGGGTAGGAGTAGCGGTAAGATGGGGTTTGGGTAGTGGTAGGCGGTGTCTCTCTCTCACCTGTTCAAAGAACTCATCCATGAAGTGGTCCCGGTCCATATGGACCACCTCCTCCTCATCATCGCTGTCCTTAGCCTGCAGACACGACACACAGCTGGGTCAGAACTATTCATAACAACAACAACATGAAGCAGACCAATGTATTGATCTTAATACCCACAGAATCAACTACAAGCTGACTGATGTATTGATCTTAATATCCACAGTATCAACTACAAGCTGACTGATGTATTGATCTTAATACCCACAGAATCAGGGATGAAGATTTATTTACTGTGTTGCATCAATTAAAGCCACTATAGGCAACTTTCTTTATATCAACGGATTATCAACACATTTCTTCTGATAGCACTTTGTAATGTCTATGGGAATATAAAAAAATCGCCGTTCAGATCTGTCCACTTGAAGTCTCAATATTTAACACAAATTTTGTCTGCCACAGAGCTGGATCTCCCGCGAAACTGTGACGAATTGCTTTATGACACAAGAAAGTGCGTCATTAAATCAGGAAGAGACGCCCAATACTTGGAATATAGTCGTTGATCATGCTAGCGATATGCAGTGACCACGAGCATTCTGCATGTCTTCTTTGCAACTGTTAGGGAAAATCATATTAAGCAAATGGTAGGGGTCGCCAAAATCACCTCCTACAGATAAACTGCCTCTTGTAACTTTTAAATGTGTTTTGAAACGTCATATTTTCAACAAAGTCAACAGACTCTTACTATTTCCCTCCCTCCCTCTCTGTCTCACTCCCTCCCTGTCTGTCCCTCTCTCCCTGTCTCACTCACTCCCTGTCCCCGCCTCTCTCCCTGTCTCACTCCCTCCCTGTGCCCCCCTCTGTCCCTGTCTCCCTCCCTCCCTCCCTCCCTGTCCGTCCCTCTCTCCGTCTCACTCCCCCGTCCCTCCCTCTCTCCCTGTCTCACTCCCTCCCTGTCTCTCACTCCCTCCCTCACTTTGCCTCCCTTCCCCTCCCTCAATCTCTCCCTCTTTCCCTCCTTCCCTGCATCCCATTCCTACCATCCCTCTCTCCCTCCACTCCACCTATATCCACAAAGCCCCATGGCTTCCATATCATCCCCGTGTGCAAGCGGGCAGACATACTTTACACTGCACCAACACAGTCAAGTCCACATTGATGCCCCGTTAGATACCAGCTAGCCTGGACAGGATTATTTTATCCCATTAAACACAATATCCTGGTATCAGCTATTATAACCACTATATTCTAATTTTAGCTAGCATAGCCACTACATCAGAATGTAAACTAGCATAGCCACTATCCTAATGTTAGCTAGCATAACCACTACATCAGAATGTAAGATAGCATAGCCCATATCCTAATGTTAGCTACCATAACCACTACATCAGAATGTAAGCTAGCATAGCCACTGTGTTCTAATAGCCACTAAATCTTGGTAAATAGCAAAGACTATCTACCGCAGAACTGCTTTTCTGCTCAAGACATGCCCTCAAGACACGCCCTCAACCGCGAGGATTGGCCAGGTGCCCATGCCTGCACAAGTGTTGAGTGACAGGCTGCAACACTTTTTATAACTTATCTTAAGTTGTTCATACAACAGTGAGGTTAAGGTTAGGGATAAGGGATACTCTCTTGACTGTTTCAGCGTTATTTCGCCTTGCTGCCCTCAGCCTTTTATTAAACAAAGCTTTTCTCTTTGTTGTAATCAGGATCCACATACCGAGCAGAAAGAACGCTAAACATTCCATATCCTCCATTGTGATTGTTATGTTTGTCACGTTGACTATGATCACACAATAGTTATGTACCGAGCAGAAAGAACGCTAAACATTCCATATCCTCCATTGTGATTGTTATGTTTGTCACGTTGACTATGATCACACAATAGTTATGTACCGAGCAGAAAGAACGCTAAACATTCCATATCCTCCATTGTGATTGTTATGATTTTACTCTGTCACGCTGACTATGATCACACAATAGTTATGTACTAAGCAGAAAGAACGCTAAACATTCCATATCCTCCATTGTGATTGTTATGATTTTACTCTGTCACATTGACTATGATCACACAATAGTTCTACATTTTAGGGTACCGATCCAATACGTAGCGACCCGATCCGTAGCAACCCGATCCGTTACCTAATGTTTGGTGGAAATGAGCCATTAGGATGGGAAGAGTAAAATGAGGAGGAGGAATAGGATCAAGAGGAGGAGGAGGAAGGGGGATAGGAGCACGAGGAGGAGGAATAGGAAAAGGATGAGGATGAAGAGGATGAGGAGTACTGTGCTATGGTACTGTGCAGCCAGGCATTGGCAATGTCCATAGAGACCTGACTTAAGTAAGTCCCCCTCACCGCGCTGTCCTCTGCTGGCTGTGGGACTGGTCTAAGATAGCTATTTTATAATGGGCCTTTTCTCTCAATGGGATTAAGAGGGATGCCCCCCCCCCCCCCCCCCCCCACACACACACACACAGTCCTGTATAGATTATCTCCGCCTTTGTCATCCCTTGAGAAGAGAGAGAGCATCCATTCACATACACAGCTACATTCTATTGTTACCGTGGAAATACCCCTGGCCCTGACACGATGCCATCCCATAATCTCAGTGTTTAAGAGAGACTGTGGAACCAAGACAGCAGGGAGACCACCGACTGGCTCCCACTGGCTCGGTCATAACCAGGTTATTTCCACTACGAGGTTCAACAAGGCTAGCCTGGGCCAAAGACACTGTAGCTCGGTTCACTAATCATTCTTGTAGTGGAAACCAGGCTACTGGCTAGCCCTGCTTTTACCTGCAGTGGAAACCAGGCTACTGGCTAGCCCTGCTTTGACCTGCAGTGGAAACCAGGCTACTGGCTAGCCCTGCTTTTACCTGCAGTGGAAACCAGGCTGCTGGCTAGCCCTGCTTTGACCTGTAGTGGAAACCAGGCTACCAGCTAGCCCTGCTTTTACGTGCAGTTACCGAGGCTACTGGCTAGCCCTGCTTTGACCTGTAGTGGAAACCAGGCTGCTGGCTAGCCTGCTTTGACCTGCAGTGGAAACCAGGCTACTGGCTAGCCCTGCTTTTACCTGCAGTGGAAACCAGGCTACTGGCTAGCCCTGCTTTGACCTGTAGTGGAAACCAGGCTACTGGCAAGACTTGGCCCTGTAGTGGAAACCAGGCTACTGGCTAGCCCTGCTTTGACCTGCAGTAGTAACAATTCTAATGACTAGCCCTAGCCTTATAGTGGAAACCAGGCTACTGGCTAGCCCTGGCCCCGTAGTGGAAACCAGGCTAGTGGCTAACCCTGCTTTGGCCTGCAGTAGTAACAATTCTAATGACTAGCCCTGGCCCTGTAGTGGAACATTTTCTAGTGGCTAACCCTATTGTCTAGCCCAGCTTATAGTGTAATATTTGCTACTATTAAGCCCTGTTTGGTCTTGTAGTGGAAACCAGGAGTCCACATGGGCTCCGAAGTGACACACATTCGTTGGAGCTGACATAGATGTAGCTGATCTTATTGGTGGAGCTGACATAGATGTAGCAGATCTTATTGGTGGAGCTGACATAGATGCAGCAAGTCTTATTGGTGGAGCTGACATAGATGTAGCTGATCTTATTGGTGGAGCTGACAAAGATGTAGCAGATCTTATTGGTGGAGCTGACATATATATAGCTGATCTTATTGGTGGAGCTGACATAGATGCAGCAGATCTTATTGGTGGAGCTGACAGATGTAGCAGATCTTATTGGTGGAGCTGACAGAGGCAGCAGATCTTATTGGTGGAGCTGACAGAGGCAGAAGATCTTATTGGTAGCGCTCACATAGGGTTAGGGTGAGATCCCATTCAGAATGAACAGGTAGTTTGATTGGTTTGACCTGAATGGGATCTCCTGTTATCTCGTCATCTCTTTTCATTTCGATAAGGAAATGAGCTGAGCTGAAAGCTGAAGCGGTGCCAGCAGACAGACTCCTGCATTGTCCTGTAGACCTAGTAACCCCTAGCTACCCCTCAGAGGAGGGGAGTGGAGGATTAAGAGAGGAGGAAGAGGAGAGAGAGGGGAAGGAGAGAGGTGCGGCGCTGTTGTTTTAGGATTAGGGTTAGGGTTAGGGAGAGAAAAGGAGAAGAGGTTTTGGAGTAGTGTTAAGGCCTGGGAAGACGGGGTTAAGGTTAGGGTCAGGGACATCGTTAGGCTTGCGCGGACGGGGCTATGGCCTCCATGTTTAATGAATATCCCCGGTCTAATCTGTTTATCTGTGATTCCACACAAGCATAAAATCTGAATGAATAATATGATATTGTTGATCAAAAACGCAAGTACTTTATATGTCCTTAGTGTGTAACTCAAGGCCCAGATCTACTTCACATTACTGGGCACGTGTGCATTTTGATTGAGCACGAGAAAGACAGAGAACACCTTGCCAGGTTACAGCGATTGTCATTTCGGCATCTGGTTGTAGCTAGCTGTCTAATTCAGGAAGACAACAATCAACACAATGGATATAATGCTATTATTGTTTTTAAAAACGTACAGTGAGGCTACAAGGTGAGAGCAAGGCTAGAGGATTTTGAGGAGGAAAAGTTAGTTCCTGTTGCTTCATCAGCAGATGAGTCAGGGCGTGAGAGTGCCACTGCCTCATCCTCAGGCTGGTGAAGGAGTGGGCTCGTTATCTAGCCAGCTAGTCTAGCACAGTGGTTTTCCAAAGCTTTATCTAGCCAGCTAGTCTAGCACAGTGGTTTTCCAAAGCTTTATCTAGCCAGCTAGTCTAGCACAGTGGTTCTCCAAAGCTTTATCTAGCCAGCTAGTCTAGCACAGTGGTTTTCCAAAGCTTTATCTAGCCAGCTAGTCTAGCACAGTGGTTTTCCAAAGCTTTATCTAGCCAGCTAGTCTAGCACAGTGGTTCTCCAAAGCTTTATCTAGCCATCTAGTCTAGCACAGAGGTTCTCCAAAGCTTTATCTAGCCAGCTAGTCTAGCACAGTGGTTTTCCAAAGCTTTATCTAGCCAGCTAGTCTAGCACAGAGGTTCTCCAAAGCTTTATCTAGCCAGCTAGTCTAGCACAGTGGTTTTCCAAAGCTTTATCTAGCCAGCTAGTCTAGCACAGAGGTTCTCCAAAGCTTTATCTAGCCAGCTAGTCTAGCACAGAGGTTCTCCAAAGCTTTATCTAGCCAGCTAGTCTAGCACAGTGGTTTTCCAAAGCTTTATCTAGCCAGCTAGTCTAGCACAGTGGTTCTCCAAAGCTTTATCTAGCCAGCTAGTCTAGCACAGAGGTTCTCCAAAGCTTTATCTAGCCAGCTAGTCCAGCACAGAGATTCTCCAAAGCTTTATCTAGCCAGCTAGTCTAGCACAGTGGTTCTCCAAAGCTTTATCTAGCCAGCTAGTCTAGCACAGTGGTTCTCCAAAGCTTTATCTAGCCAGCTAGTCTAGCACAGTGGTTCTCCAAAGCTTTATCTAGCCAGCTAGGCTAGCACAGTGGTTTTCCAAAGCTTTATCTAGCCAGCTAGTCTAGCACAGAGGTTCTCCAAAGCTTTATCTAGCCAGCTAGTCTAGCACAGAGGTTCTCCAAAGCTTTATCTAGCCAGCTAGTCTAGCACAGAGGTTCTCCAAAGCTTTATCTAGCCAGCTAGTCCAGCACAGTGGTTCTCCAAAGCTTTATCTAGCCAGCTAGTCTAGTACAGAGGTTCTCCAAAGCTTTATCTAGCCAGCTAGTCTAGCACAGAGGTTCTCCAAAGCTTTATCTAGCCAGCTAGTCCAGCACAGAGGTTCTCCAAAGCTTTATCTAGCCAGCTAGTCTAGCACAGTGGTTCTCCAAAGCTTTATCTAGCCAGCTAGTCTAGCACAGAGGTTCTCCAAAGCTTTATCTAGCCAGCTAGTCCAGCACAGAGGTTCTCCAAAGCTTTATCTAGCCAGCTAGTCTAGCACAGTGGTTCTCCAAAGCTTTATCTAGCCAGCTAGTCTAGCACAGAGGTTCTCCAAAGCTTTAACTAGCCAGCTAGTCTAGCACAGAGGTTCTCCAAAGCTTTATCTAGCCAGCTAGTCTAGCACAGAGGTTCTCCAAAGCTTTTGACACGAGGCAGTGGTGCACACCAGCCACTGTTCCTTTCCTGCTATTCCGTTACGACTGAATTTTGAGCTTTTACCCTGAAGGTCCCTTAATGCATATATGAAACATATGCATATCTCTTTTTGGCAATTAAACATGTTTTCCCCTCATGTGGGCAGCTGGCTGTGTAGCTAGTAGCTACCACAATACAATAGTTCACTTTCAATAGCAAGCAGAAATGTCAAGCTAGCAACAGGTCATGCTTCCATTGCCAGCAGAATAGTGGGCTGCTTAATGTAGCCTATTAATATAATAACTTAATATTTATCTACTCAGTGAGCTCCAGTCGTGTAAAAATTACACACACACATAAAACAGTTGTGAACCCCCTGAGTTTAGGGTTAGGAACAGAGGTTTAGGGTCAGGGTCAGGGTCAGGAATAGGCCGTTCTCTGCGTGCAGCTGCTGTTTGTTGGAACAGAAACATGTGAGAATGAGAACACGTGTGTATACGTGTTTATGAGCATATTAATCTGATTACTTTGACTGGATGCACTTCCACTACTCGGAGCCTCCAGCATAAAGAGAGCGAGAAAGAGAGAGGGAGAGGGAGGGAGAAAAAGAGAGAGAGGGAGGCATTGGGGGAAGGGAGCTACGAGGCAGGAGAGAGTGGGGGAGGGGAGAGTATCAGCCCTACTGAGGTGTGGGGGAGGGGAGAGTAGCAGCCCTACTGAGGTGTGGGGGAGGGGAGAGTAGCAGCCCTACTGAGGTGTGGGGGAGGGGAGGAGGAATAGGAAGGTGATAAAGGTCATCAACTCTACCTCCTTTCTCTACCCCTTCATCTCTCCCTTTATATGGAGTGTTGCAGTTTCCTGCCCCCTCCTCTTTCCATCCCTCCTTCCCTCCTTTAATCATCCTGTTATGTCACACAGCTGACTTCACACCAACACACTTCTCCTTTTCTCTCTATCCTTCTGTTCTCCTACCCTCCTCTCTACCCCCTCTCACTCTATCAACCCTTTTCACCCCCCCCCCCCCCCCCCCCCCCCCTCCTCTTTACCTCTCTCCAGCTCGAGTCCATCTGTTAGCTTGGTCTCAGTGGGCCTGTATTACACCGCCTCCTGCTAACGGCTAACAGCCTCCATCACTGTTTTGGGCAGCGGGTCAGATAGTGCTAACATGCTAACAGGCTTAGCTAGCACTCCACCAATGCATTCAGGTTTCAGGTAATGCTAAACAACTAACCTGCTAACAGGCTTAGCTAGCACTCCACCAATGCATTCAGGTTTCAGGTAATGCTAAACAACTAACCTGCTAACAGCCTTAGCTAGCACTCCACCAATGCATTCAGGTTTCAGGAAATGCTAAACAACTAACCTGCTAACAGCCTTAGCTTGCCCTGACGGTCGGCCATGTTTCAGTTAATGACTCGCACATTCCTAGAGAATGCTGAGTAGAGTGGGAACCATGGAAACGTGAGTGAAGTGGTTGGGGACATGCTGTATAGTTACAAAATATAAATGTTCTCTTAGATTCAATGTTTCAAGCCAGCAGGTGGAAGTAGGTATAGGGTATGGGGTCATTATTGTAGCAGAACTATTTGCAAATGCGTGTGGAGAGTTGTGTATCTGTATCTCAATCCGTGCGTGCGTAATCAGGTTTGTAAGTGTATAAAAAATATCCGTCTGTATTCAGATTTGCAAGTGTATTGAGAGTTGTATATGTGTAGACAAATCTGTGAATGCGTGCATAGATCTGTAAATGTGTAGACAAATCTGTGAATGCGTGCATAGATCTGTAAATGTGTAGACAAATCTGTAAATACGTACGTGGATATTAATGGCTAAAAGTCTTAAGTATTTTGTTGCAAGAGTTTTAAATACAGACAAGCATAAATTAGAACTCACGCGGGCCTCTCAATTGGATGTGTATTTACACGTGACTTTTGCTACACTTCTGCCGTTGCAGAGATCTGCATTCTCGAGATCCGTGCGTGTGTAGCGATTGTCTGTCGAGATTCGTCTGTGTGACAGAGATCCGTCCATGTGGCGATTCGTCTGTGTCTCAGTAGAAATTTCTGTGACTCCCAAAGTGCACTTTGACATGTAACATCCAATCAACGCGTTTATAATAATGTCACATGAGCCGGTAAATAAGCTTTGAACTAGGCTACATGTTAAACTAGGCTGTAGAATATAGGCACCGTTAGTCGTTACATTTGCCGAGGCTGCAATGTAATGGTATCTGGTGTTGCTGTTTCGCTCCGAAGTTATTTTCTCTTAGATATTCTAACTAATTCCATTAGTAATGTGTATTCAGTTAGTTTACATTCTCAAACACAACTTTCAAATGATTTATTGCATTCTTTTGAAAGCCCTAAACTGCCATACATTCATGTGCAATATGCAATATCAATGAATACATTGCTAACACTGGGTGCTACTAATAACTATTGCTCACTGGGTGATACAATACAGCGTAACATGACCGCGGACTGATTGACCGACCCATTTTTTCCGCCAGAATTTTAACTTTGATTGAATGTAGTGTGTCGAAGAGCACAGCTATATAAGAAAGGCAAATAAAGGTTTAGGCGGGGCAGATTCACAACCAGACCAAAATGCGAACGAACCCCCATAAATATCCGTCCATAGACGTTGACGAACTGAATAAAATTATTATTTAGCTTAAGAGATGGTTTTGTGAAGTTACATTTAAACGTCACATTAAGATATCATGCCATATGCTGCACTAGGCCTACTGATTATACAATGTAATTATTTGCACTATAGGCTACTTATGCATTAGCAAAAGCTGCTGCAGTCTAGTTACTATAGACTACTTCACTATTGGTTTTACTGTAGACCGTGCAGTGCTAGGTTAGGCCCTATAATTTTTTTAAATTTCTGATTTAAATAACCATATAGCCCCTCAGGCTTACTGTAGAATCATACGCACTTCTGATGAAAAAGACACGTTTTGTGTGAACCAAAATGTGTTTATTAAAATAACTTTTGCAATGCCAATATAAAATGGTTGTGCCCCTCACAACTTTTCTACAATTTTTTTTGTATTTGTCGATCAAATTTCTCTTGCTCACTTATTAAAAAGCAAGGAAAGTTGGATAGTTGGAGATTAAACGGTTTACACTTTCATTAGTAGCCCAAGTATAACTTTACCTTAACTTAGCTAAATTAATATGGCGTTCGAGAACAATACCTTAAAACGTTAACATCACTAGAAATATTGCAACAAATTGCAAAACAATCGAACATTAGCATATCGTTCAAGTTTCATACTTTTCTACTGAGACAAACCCACGAACATCAACACACAGACGAATCGCCACACGGACGGATCTCTGTCACACAGACGAATCTCGACACAGACAAATCGCTACACACCCACGGATCTCGAGAATGCAGATCTCTGCAACGGCAGAAGTGTAGCAAAAGTCACGTGTAAAAACACATCCAATTGAGAGGCCCGCGTCCATCCATCCATTAGCTTTACCGCTTATCCTGTACAGGGTCACGGGGGGGCTGGAGCCTATCCCAGCGGACACAGGGCGAGTGGCGGGGTACACCCTGGACAGGTCGCCAGTCTATCACAGGGCCGACACATAGGGACAGACAACAACTCACACTCACATTCACACCTACGGGCAATTTAGAGTCACCAATTAACCTGCATGTTTTTGGACTTTGGGAGGAAACCGGAGTACCCGGAGGAAACCCATGCGAGAGGCCCGCGTGAGTTGTAATTTATGCTTGTCTGTATTTTCAGCTCTTGCAGCAAAATACTTCGACTTTTAGCCATTAATATCCACGTACGTATTTACAGATTTGTCTACACATTTACAGATCTATGCATGCACTCACAGATTTGTCTACACATATACAACTCTCAATACACTTGCAAATCTGAATACAGACGGATATTTTTTATACACTTACAAACCTGATTACGCACGCACGGATTGAGATACAGATACACAACTCTCCACACGCATTTGCAAATAGTTTTGCTACAATAATGACCCCATAATAGGGTACTTATAAAAGTCATGAAGATAGGTTTACATATTAAGATTAATCTTTCAACTGAGCATTCCATGTTTCAAGCCAGCAGTTGGAAGTGTGTGTAGGGTACTTATTCTTTTTGAATACCTGGCTGTGCCAAGAGCGGATATAGAGGCTGGTGGCTTTGGGATGTCATTGCTCGCTGTTCTTTTCCTTCTGGAGATGTCGTGGCCTCAAATTAACGAAACATCCGAGATGGACGGTGCCAGTGACATATCTGCTCTCACCCCAAATCCATTCTAAAATATGTTTTCTGAAGGGCTCATCTTGGAATATGGCATAACGGAGACTATAACAATGTATCCTGTGTATTTTGAGATGACAATAAGATGTGTAACATGGAGGTCTGGAAATCTAAATCTCTTTTTAAACACTTAAGACACAGTGTTCCTAATATCCAGAGAGCACTCTTAGCCTTCCATCTCCTGTCAGTAGCACTGCCTGTCCTCTCTCTCCTCTCTGCTATTAAAAGCTCTGTCTTCATCCTCGCATCACCTTCACAGCCAGAGAGCTGTGGATGAAGAGTGGAGAGTGGATGAAGGGGTTTATTTAGCTCCGGTAATGGAGGGCATGGGGAGAGATAGAGAGAGGGAATGGACAGGAGGAAGGCAGGATTCAGACACTGGTGTAGAAGAGTGTGACTCAGCAGGATTCAGGCACTGGTGTAGAAGAGTGTGACTCAGCAGGATTCAGGCACTGGTGTAGAAGAGTGTGACTCAGCAGGATTCAGACACCGGTGTAGAAGAGTGTGACTCAGCAGGATTCAGACACCGGTGTAGAAGAGTGTGACTCAGCAGGATTCAGGCACTGGTGTAGAAGAGTGTGACTCAGCAGGATTCAGGCACTGGTGTAGAAGAGTGTGACTCAGCAGGATTCAGACACTGGTGTAGAAGAGTTTGACTCAGCAGGATTCAGACACTGGTGTACAAGAGTGTGACTCAGCAGGATTCAGACACTGGTGTACAAGAGTGTGACTCAGCAGAGTGCCAGGGGAGGAAACCAACAAGGTCAGAACAGGAGAGAGCTGCAGGACACTAGACTACAAGTACCAGATACTAGGCCATCACTACCACAGCATGGACTGCAAATACCAAAGACTGGACTACAACTACCAAAGACGGACTACAGCTACCAGATACCAGGCCATCACTCACACAACATGGACTACTAACACCAAATACCGGACTGCAACTACCAGATTCTAGACTACAAGTACCAGATACCAGGCCATCACTCACACAAGATGGACTACAAATATCAAAGACTGGACTACAACTTCCAGATACTAGCCTACAGCTACCAGATATTAGGCCATCACTACCACAGCATGGACTGCAAATACCAAAGAATGGACAACAACCACAAGATAGTAGCCTACAACTACCAGATACTATGCCATCACTACCACAGACTGCACTAACACCAAATACCGGACTACAACTACCAGATACTATGCCATCACTACCACAGACTGCACTAACACCAAATACCGGACTACAACTACCAGATACTATGCCATCACTACCACAGACTGCACTAACACCAAATACCGGACTACAACTACCAGATACTATGCCATCACTACCACAGACTGCACTAACACCAAATACCGGCCTACAACTACCAGATACTATGCCATCACTACCACAGACTGCACTAACACCAAATACCGGACTACAACTACCAGATACTATGCCATCACTACCACAGACTGCACTAACACCAAATACCGGACTACAACTACCAGATACTATGCCATCACTACCACAGACTGCACTAACACCAAATACCGGACTACAACTACCAGATACTATGCCATCACTACCACAGACTGCACTAACACCAAATACCGGACTACAACTACCAGATACTATGCCATCACTACCACAGACTGCACTAACACCAAATACCGGACTACAACTACCAGATACTATGCCATCACTACCACAGACTGCACTAACACCAAATACCGGACTACAACTACCAGATACTATGCCATCACTACCACAGACTGCACTAACACCAAATACCGGCCTACAACTACCAGATACTATGCCATCACTACCACAGACTGCACTAACACCAAATACCGGCCTACAACTACCAGATACTATGCCATCACTACCACAGACTGCACTAACACCAAATACCGGACTACAACTACCAGATACTATGCCATCACTACCACAGACTGCACTAACACCAAATACCGGACTACAACTACCAGATACTATGCCATCACTACCACAGACTGCACTAACACCAAATACCGGACTACAACTACCAGATACTATGCCATCACTACCACAGACTGCACTAACACCAAATACCGGACTACAACTACCAGATACTATGCCATCACTACCACAGACTGCACTAACACCAAATACCGGACTACAACTACCAGATACTATGCCATCACTACCACAGACTGCACTAACACCAAATACCGGCCTACAACTACCAGATACTATGCCATCACTACCACAGACTGCACTAACACCAAATACCGGCCTACAACTACCAGATACTATGCCATCACTACCACAGACTGCACTAACACCAAATACCGGCCTACAACTACCAGATACTATGCCATCACTACCACAGACTGCACTAACACCAAATACCGGCCTACAACTACCAGATACTATGCCATCACTACCACAGACTGCACTAACAGATCTGTTCTGGCCACAGTCCCCATAGGTTTCAGCAGGGCTGTTTGCTTGACTGAGGTGACTGTGGCACTAGAGAGAGCTACACAGCATGAGGTTGTAGTTTTGCTAACACTGCCTGCCAGGGAGCTCTTTGATATAGAATGATATTTAATCACTGAAAAAGCTGCAGACAATCATACAAATGTTGTTTTTTACAAACGGGCCAACTCATACTGGCCCTCTCATACGAGGAAAAGTCTGAATCTTTATGATGAATATGAAGACAAAAGCCAGCTCTGCAGATATTCCTCTCCCAGCCTGCCTCCTCCTCTCTCTAGCCCATCCCCCCTCCTCTTCTCTTTAGCCCTACCCCTCCTCCTCCTCTCTCTAGCCCTACCCCTCCTCCTCCTCTCTCTCTAGCCCACCCCCTCCTCCTCCTCTCTCTAGCCCTACCCTTCCTCCTCCTCCTCTCTCTAGCCCTACCCTTCCTCCTCCTCTCTCTAGCCCTACCCCTCCTCCTCTCTCTAGCCCTACCCTTCCTCCTCCTCTCTCTCTAGCCCTACCCCTCCTCCTCTCTCTAGCCCTACCCCTCCTCCTCCTCTCTCTAGCCCTACCCCTCCTCCTCCTCTCCCAGCCTGCCTCCTCCTCTCTCTAGCCTACCCCTCCTCCTCTCTCTAGCCCTACCCCTCCTCCTCTCTCTAGCCCTACCCCTCCTCCTCCTCTCTCTAGCCCATCCCCCTCCTCCTCCTCTCTCTAGCCCTACCCCTCCTCCTCCTCTCTCTAGCCCTACCCCTCCTCCTCTCTCTAGCCCTACCCCTCCTCCTCCTCTCTCTAGCCCACCCCTCCTCCTCCTCTCTCTAGCCCTACCCCTCCTCCTCCTCTCCCAGCCTGCCTCCTCCTCTCTCTAGCCTACCCCTCCTCCTCTCTCTAGCCCACCCCTCCTCCTCTCTCTAGCCCTACCCCTCCTCCTCTCCCAGCCTGCCTCCTCCTCTCTCTTGCCTACCCCTCCTCCTCTCTCTAGCCCTACCCCTCCTCCTCTCTCTAGTCCTACCCCTCCTCCTCCTCTCTCTAGCCCATCCCCCCTCCTCCTCCTCTCTCTAGCCCTACCCCCTCCTCCTCCTCTCTCTAGCCCTACCCCTCCTCCTCCTCTCCCAGCCTGCCTCCTCCTCTCTCTAGCCTACCCCTCCTCCTCTCTCTAGCCCTACCCCTCCTCCTCTCTCTAGCCCACCACTCCTCCTCCTCTCTCTAGCCCTACCCCTCCTCCTCCTCTCTCTAGCCCTACCCCTCCTCCTCCTCTCTCTAGCCCTACCCCTCCTCCTCCTCTCCCAGCCTGCCTCCTCCTCTCTCTAGCCTACCCCACCTCCTCTCTCTAGCCCTACCCCTCCTCCTCTCTCTAGCCCTACCCCTCCTCTTCTCTCTAGCCCACCACTCCTCCTCCTCTCTCTAGCCCTACCCCTCCTCCTCCTCTCTCTAGCCCTACCCCTCCTCCTCTCCCACCCCTCCTCCTCCTCTCTCTAGCCCTACCCCTCCTCCTCCTCCTCTCTCCTGCCCACTCCTCCTCCTCTCTCTAGCCCTACCTCTCCTCCTCCTCCTCTCTCTAACCTACCCCTCCTCCTCCTCTCTCTGCCCCTACCCCTCCTCACACCTAGAACACACCCTCATTCTCTTACATAGAACACACCCTCATTCTCTCACATAGAACACACCCTTAATCTCTCACATAGAACACACCCTCATCCTCTCACATCTAGAACACCCCCTTAATCTCTCACATAGAACACACCCTCATCCTCTCACATAGAACACACCCTCATCCTCTCACTGAACACACCCTCATCCTCTCAGACAGATACATTGAATCTGTAACAAAACATTTTATAATGTATGACTTGTTTCTATCTTTTGTATATAAAAATAGAAACATGTCAAATGAATGTCTTTGACTGCCTACATGATGACTGCGTGCGTCGCTCTGACCAGCTCCAGATCTTCAGTCTCTGTAACAGTCTCCTGTGGGCCAGACTCACAGCAGATAGCAGCTGTTCTCTCCCTGTGGTCTGAGTCACTGGCACCCCATATGCAGCCTTTCATTCAGGACTAAACACACCATTATGTTTGGAGTGTCACAACATTGTGCTCCTACATCAATTATTCATATGCGAGCAAATTCATAGCACCCTGGTATATCTAGGCAGATGTATATGTTTGTTTATTAAATATAATATAAAGCTGTCCTAGGGGTCAGGGCCAGGCAGAAAGCTGTCATTAAATAATAAAGAAATAAAGACACCACTACTCCTAGCTGAAAATAAAGACACCACTACTCCTAGCTGAAATAAAGACACCACTACTCCTAGCTGAAAATAAAGACACCACTACTCCTAGCTGAAAATAAAGACACCACTACTCCTAGCTGAAATAAAGACACCACTACTCCTAGCTGAAAATAAAGACACCACTACTCCTAGCTGAAAATAAAGACACCACTACTCCTAGCTGAAAATAAAGACACCACTACTCCTAGCTGAAAATAAAGACACCACTACTCCTAGCTGAAATAAAAATGTCACTACTCCCTGTGTGTCTCTGTGTCTCTCAGTGCCTCCCTGTGTCTCTGTGTCCCTGTATCTCCCTGTGTCTCATTGTGTCTCCCTGTGTCTCACTGTATCTCCCTGTGTGTCTCTGTGTCTCTGTGTCCCTGTATCTCCCTGTGTGTCTCTGTCTCCCTGTGTCTCCATGTGTCTCGTTGTGTCTCGCTGTATCTCCCTGTGTGTCTCTGTGTCTCCCTGTGTCTCTGTGTCCCTGTATCTCCCTGTGTGTCTGTGTCTCCCTGTGTCTCCCTGTGTCTCCCTGTGTCTCTCTGTGTCTCTCTGTGTCTCCCTGTGTCCTTGTGTGTCTCTCTGTGTCTCTCTGTGTCTCTCTTTGTCTCTGTGTCTCACTGTGTCTCCCTGTGTCTCTCTGTGTCCTCCTGTGCCTCTCCGTGTCTCTCTGTGAATGTGTGCTGAGCTGGGCCGCTACTCAGCTTGATCTAAAGAAATTCCACCACCCACAATCCCGTGCTATCGACAGAAGAACACTGCTGAGAACTACATCCCCCACAATCCCGTGCTATTGACAGAAGAACACTGCTGAGAACTACATCACCCACAATCCCGTGCTATCGACAGAAGAACACTGCTGAGAACTACATCACCCACAATCCCGTGCTATCGACAGAAGAACACTGCTGAGAACTACATCACCCATAATCAGGGCTCCAGACTAACTTTTCTTCACCACCGTCCCGGAACCATCCCGAAAAACTGTTTTATCCGTCCAAAAGTAAACCATCACAAAATCAAAATGTTGTTTCTATACTTTGGTATTACGTACTATACTTGTTAGTTGTTATCGGCATAAATAATTTGATTTGATTGGTCAAAAGGCTCCCAGGTGGAAAGACTTCACACTAATCATTATGGCATATTATTATTGCTTGCCCTATAGAAAAAAAGTCACACTAAAAGATACAGGATTAATATGATTAATTAAAAAAACATCCAGATTAAATCTTAATTAAATTAACTTGCTTACTGTTCTATATATAGTTCATGTAGCCTAAACCATTTGAAATCAATAACATTTGTTTTCAAAGTACAAGTATGTCAGCAGTGTTCTTCAGTACAGAACATAAGCACATGTGTCTTGTTACTTTAATCTCTGACAGAAGTATTAACTACTAACTATCAGACAAAAACTATCACAACAAAGACAGAAAAGCTAATTTGTGGGAGCAGATCAACAGGACATTGAATGTTGCTGGTGAGAGCTGTGCTTTCATCACCATATGTGTTGTATGCGCACATAGGAGTTAGACTTCAGTGCTTTCTGCCAGAAATGGTCTATTATTAACCCAAGCTGGAAGCGCTCCTCAGCGCTAGCACTTTCTGTCTGAAACAAAAGGCTTCATGGAAACTCAGCCTAAACTGCAGTTCACTGTTCAAACATTCATGTTCCTATCTGTTTAGCTCTGTTACGTTAGATGTTAGCTATGTTACGTTAGCTGTTAGCTCTGTTAATTGTTAGCTCTGGTACGTTAGCTGTTAGCTCTGTTAATTGTTAGCTCTGGTACGTTAGCTGTTAGCTCTGTTAATTGTTAGTGCTGTTACGTTAGCTGTTATATCCGCTAACCAAACACACCGCAGGACTTTACAGCATCCGTTGCAACGTAGTCAGTGCTTGGTTCAGCTTGTCGTTTACTAAGCACAGCATCCTATGTATGGCAGCATCGCTAGTTATACAGCCAAAAAAATTAAATAAAACCTGTTGTCCCAGGGGTGTCCCGGGGAAGATCACCCTCCGTCCCAAACACATTGACAACGATAGTCTCGAGCCCTGCCCACAATTCAACTTTCTTCTATGGAACATCGCTGAGATTCTGTGCTGACCCCAATCCTCGGCATTCTACCCCCTCCTAAATGCCCTGTAATCATCAGCACTCTACAGATCACCACAAAGAACACAATCTCCCAAAATCCCCTTAACTCTTGCCTAACAAGCTAACATAAAAGGGCCATACACTTCCAGTGGGGAGGTGAGAGGGGAGGCGAGAAGAGCTAACCATTCATTATAGTTCAATGTGTACAAAGGGTTGCGATGTTTGAAAGGAGGTAGTCCTGGTCTAATGCATTGATTCTTGATGATGGAGGTCACCGGTCCTGGCTCCGCTGAAGGACAGCTCCTCAGGTCCAGAGCTGCATGGAGATGCTATTACCAGGCCCTCTGACTGGGTGGGGCTCATCCATAATGCATGAGCAGCAGCGAACATCCTAACACACACACACACACACACACACACACACACACACAGGGCCAGGAACGATAGCAGGAACATCGTATCGTCATGAATCCCACTAGCAACCTACTACCCTCACCCAACACACACACATACACACTGTAGACAAATATACACACACTCGCTGCAGACAAATACACACAGACATACACACACACACACACGCACACGCACACACACTCTAGACAAATATACACACACTCGCTGCAGACAAATACACACAGACATACACACACAGTGGACAATACACACCTACTCACTGTAGACAAATACACACACACACACACACACACATACACGCACACACACTCACTGTAGACAAATACAGTCACAGACACGCGGACTGTAGACAAATACACACACACACACTCACTGCAAACAAATACACACAGACACACACAGCCACACAGACACCACACACACACACACACACACACACACAGAGTACCCTCACACTCACGGTGGACACATACACACACACACACACACACACACACACACACACACAGAGTACACTCACACTCACGGTGGACACATACACTGGCTGATGAGAACCATCATGGGTTAGTGGCTGCAGGCCTTTGATACTGTGTCCTCTATTTCACTGCTTCAGGCCCTAGGTTCCAACAGAGCAGTCTCTATGTGATTAGAGATATCCCATGGGCCCAGTGGGAATCGAACCAACAACCTTGCTGAGCTACAGGGACTAGCTGTAGTCACAGTCTCATTCTGCTGAGCTACATGGCCTAGTTGTAGTCACAGTCTCATTCTGCTGAGCTACTGGGCCTAGCTGTAGTCACAGTCTCATTCTGCTGAGCTACAGGGCCTAGTTGTAGTCACAGTCTCATTCTGCTGAGTTACAGGGCCTAGCTGTAGTCACAGTCTCATTCTGCTGAGCTACAGAGCCTAGCTGTAGTCACAGTCTCATTCTGCTGAGCTACAGGGCCTAGCTGTAGTCACAGTCTCATTCTGCTGAGCTACAGGGCCTAGCTGTAGTCACAGTCCCAGCTCAGTGTAAGGACTGTATTTCATTTAAACAATTATTTTCAAAGAGAGGTGCATTTGTACTATCTGATGTCCTTTACCTAATTTCCTAATTTGTAACGTTCCACATGCTTTCATTTGCACTTAAGAAAAATAGATTGTTCTTGAAATTTCTTTCCCTCTTTGAATGAAGGTCAAATAATAGTAAAAATCTTCTGTGCTCTCTGGGGGTTTAAGCTGGTGCTGGTCATCCAGCGGCGCTAACAGCAGGGGGCATGTCCTTCCTCTGAGTCAAGGTGAGCTGCGGGCACAACAGAGCCTCGCCTGCCTCCACCTTACCCAGGAATATTAGCCGCTACATGCTAACTGGCTAACATTGCTAGCCACAGAGGCACAGCCTCCACTTCCTCCCCCTTACCCAGGAATATTAGCTGCTACATGCTAACAAGGCATTAAGACACCAATAGGGTTCAATACAATTGTCTGAGTGCTACAAATCTAGTATTCTGTTGCAGCTGCTTTGATGTAGTTATTTTAAAACAAGCTACTGTAACTGGCTCAAACAATTAGCTTTTTAAGGTGGTATTAGTGCTGAATATATTACTTAGAGTAAGGCATTGTTTGAACCTCATACTCCTACTAGTAAGGCCTTGTCTGAACATCCTACTCTTAGTAGTAAGGTATTTTTCTGAATATCCTACTACAGTTACCAGGGGGTTGAAAGGGTTAGGCTTAGCTGCTAGGTTAATATTGTAATATTGTTGTTAATATTGACTGTCATTATTTTCATTATTACTGAATTTAATTCTTTAGACTTCCAACCAGACCTGACCTTTCCCCATATGCAAAACATATAACACAGCATAACATAGGACAAGAGATCTGCACAGCATAACTTAGGACAAGAGATCATTTTTAATACCATGCAGGAGACTCATTTAAGTGGTCTTGGACACTTATTTTAGTGTGAGGACATATTAGTTAAAAACACTCAATCTGTAAATTATATTGTGTGATATCTAACTGTAACTGTAGGCCTTCACACAGAAAAGAACAGAATCAATAAAATGGAAACAGAATACAGCCGATCACGTATCACAATGACGCCACCTGGAAAATCACTTCATTACAACTTTCTCTACACCTACAATTGGCGCGATGTGTTCTTGAATTACTTTAAACAAGGAGCCCTGAATCCTTTTCACAGCGTGTGTGTGTGTGTGTGTGTGTGTCTGTGTGCGTGCGTGCGTGTGTGTGGGGGGTTGACACTTATGATTTGCATTCTCAGCAGTTGGCATAACGAATTCCACAGCCAATCTGTGTAGGATGAGGGTAGGCCTGATGGTTTTAAAATATCAGACCCATATCGGACAGTCCTCCCCCATGCACCGCGCCCCGCGCCCCACCCCGCAGCGGCACGGTTATCATCTAGTTTGAATTATATCACTCCTGTTCCTCCCCGAGGACCTATCAACTTTTTAATCAATGCGATTGGAAAAACATGGTGCGGCAGTAGGCTCGCGCAGCGCCAGAGGAATCCGTTTCTTTCTCTCTTTCTCTCTCTCTCTCTGGCTTGACATAGATCTGTAGGCAGCGTAGCACATAGACATGGCTCCCTGCGCTCTGTCACACTCTCTCGCTTACTCGGTAAAACCCGTCCATACACGAGGCTAGCTCGGTGTTTGGAGGACGACCGATGTAGCGCGCGACGTACACGTCACAGTGATGATGTTGATGATTACATAAAGATGTAATTATTACAAAAATGATACAGCAGCTGTTTCGGGGATTACGTGGTCCCAGTTCGTTATCATTTATCAGATACGATCCATTTATTTAGTATATTTAGGGACTAAAGAAAAATGTATCATGGTGGTGTGTGTTTGACCGGACGGCATCCATTTCCCAGGGACAGAAGGGGGCAGGGCTGACAAGGCACACAGAACAGGAATAAGCCGAGGCTAATCGACATAGAGGCGATACAGACCTCACCTTTTTATCTGTCAGTTTCCCAATGATCAATGTAAACCAATAGCCCACATTAGCGTCCAGTAATGCCGTCCTGTATAGTCGCGCTGTATAGGTGCGTGTGCGAGAGAGAGAGAGAGATTTGTGAGGTTCTGCATTCAACAAACTGCAGTGGCAGGTGAGGAGAGACAGGCCGGCTGACCAGAACACTGGCACATTGCCTTTTCACAAACCGCACCAAAGTCCAGTAGCCTGCTATGAACTGAAAAGGCATATCTCAGCTCATAAACCCCCCCCCCCCCCCCCCCCCCACACACACACACACACTTAAGTTATAACAGGATGCGGAACAGCTAATTGTCCGTGTTGTGTTCATAGGTATGTGGATGTTAATGTTTGATTGATTTCTAAAACGCTGGCTTGCCTGTTCTGCTGCCTTTAAATATAGGTAGTTCATTTTTTTTGTTAAAATCGTCAGATTGCTCCTATATCTATTCTGGTCTATTTTAATTCTCATGGTGTCTATAACTGGCAGGGATGTTGCGGGAGAACTAGTTGCCGTGGTGTTGCAGTGGCTGTCACGATGAGTCTCTCACCAAAACGAACCCGTCTGAACCCTGAGGTAGTGAGCAGCAGGCTGGGCTGGGCTGGCGATGGCGCTGCGGCCGGCCTTCAGAACGAGGCACAGGCTCTGCATGGTCTCTTTGACAAACCCAATGATGAACGCTATAGCGGTCTTTTCATTGCCATTTACAATCTACAGTCTACAAGCTCAGAGTAGCCAATGACCCCCCCCCCCCCCCCCCCCCGTAGGCGGTCCAGTGCGAAAGCTGTGGCTCATCTAATCATCTAAAGCGCCAATCTACCCAGACATAGCAAGCATTATTTTTATTTAATGGGCTACATTATTTTGATGCTAAATTATCTACTAGAACGGTGTAAAAGTCGACATCCTGGTCACTGCAGACTTTGTTAATTGACTAAGCTCAATAGTGGCACTCTCGCCCTCCATCCATACACAGTCATCTTTCAACTCACATCGATCAGACATTATTATAGGTGCTTTCCGATTAATCAAATCCTTACAAATGCAGTACCTGGATTAAAATCGCTGCATTTTGTCAGACCATTTTAGTCAACTCTCTCCCTCCTTTCATCACGGTCCTTTCCCATGAAGCCTATCAGAGCACGCATGGCACCCATAATAGGCCAGCGCACACGGGAACATACAGAACACATTCGAATGCGTAAAATAGGACTGGGGTTGGGGGGAGGGGTGGGGGGGGCGGGGGGGCGCACGGGCCTACATTATGTTCGGTAAGAATTGAGTCCACGTTTGCTGATAATTTGCGATGCAGCCAGTGCTAGCGGCGGCAACAAAACTGACGCCCGAATGCGGCTGTGAGGGAAAGATAAGTGCCCGGGGGAAGGAGGAGGAGGGGGCAGGAATGGTAGAAAGAGATGATCTTACACTTCGTAGTTCTTGCGTACGGTCCTTCATTGTTGCCCCGCCGTGCTGGCTATTATTGAAACGCCTGGGATGTTTCGCCTCGTCTTGTGGGGTCCAATGTTCCGACTGATTTTGACTTTTTCCTTGTGATATTCAAAGGAGGGGTAGCAAATTGTCTATCCCCGGCGCAATACCTTCTGTCTTCTTCCTTTTTCGCTAGTCCCCCCTCTAAGGTACTCGTGCGTCCTCCTCGGCGATGCAGTCTCGCCCCGCAGCGCGCTCGAGCCCCAGCAGTAACGAATGCGATAGGAGCGTGGTACTGATGCTGCAGAAAAAAGAAGCGATGCGGTGGGATGGAGCCTTTTGCGCGTGCGCGCTCTTCCTCTCTCCATCTCTTATCACTTTACCTGATTCCCCTCCCCCTCCGCCCTTATTTTCCACTTGGTGTCCCTCTCTCTCTCTCTGCAGCGCGTAAGCAACAAACGTTCCCTAACAACCAGGGAACTGTAGTTTGTTTCGAGTGAATGAGAACCGATTCTATATAATTCATGATCTCGCTATGTCACTCTGAGGCGCGGCTTTCTCGTCGGGTCTCCTATGGTGTGTGAGGTAATTCCGTGCAGGGGTATTTTACAGTAATCCCCGTTATGGAAATGTTTATTTTTATCAGAAGCTATCCAGTTTACTGCACGTGTGGTGTTCGCTGAAGGCTTGATAAGATGTCTTTCGGAAAAACAGACAAGAGAAACGTTACTATGGGACATTATGATTTGTGAATTACTAGACCACTGCCTCTGAGAACACGATGCAGCATAGCGCCCAGCTGTCAAATGGAGTTATGCTCCAAGGTGGGGCATATAAAGACCTGGACAAAGCCCATTACAATTCCCTAGTGACATTTAGTTTAATTAAACATTGAAATAAAATTAAAAAAGCATTGTGTTACTTGTGGTACTTTTTGCACTTATAGTGTGGGACTTAAATTTATTGTAGATTAAAAAATATATATTTTAGGAATTCAAAAGATGTTTCTTAATTATTGGCACCACAATTCAGTTTGCTATTTACTTTTTTACAACTCTTATGTTTTCCATTTTTGTATACTATCCTAAAAACATATTCACCCCTTCAATTTCTTCCAACATTAACAGTTATTCTCCCCAGGCAGGCCAGCAGTGAGAGCTACCACATCTTCAACACATGATGGCAGCTATATTCTACCATCAGCATTCATGCATGGCCAAATTTGGTAAAGTCTAAAGAAATGGTTGGGATTTTTGGGGGAAATATGAGTTACAAGAAGAAAATTAAAAATAAAAATACCTGAAATTCAAATCAAATTAATTTGTCATTTGAGCCAAACGCTATCGAGAACATACATGTTTTTAGTCTGGATTCAAAAGTAGTCAGGCAAGGAGCGAGTCTCAGATATTCCAGAAGTTGGTTCCAGTTATTTGTTGCACAGTAACTAAACGCTGATTCACCTTTTTAAATGTTTACTCTGGGGATGGGTAGCAGACCTGTTAGCAGATGGCCTGAGGGGTCTAGGTTCATATTGTAATAGCATGATGGCCTGAGGGGTCTAGGTTCATATTGTAATAGCATGATGGCCTGAGGGGTCTAGGTTCATATTGTAATAGCATGATGGCCTGAGGGGTCTAGGTTCATATTGTAATAGCATGATGGCCTGAGGGGTCTAGGTTCATATTGTAATAGCATGATGGCCTGAGGGGTCTAGGTTCATATTGTAATAGCATGATGGCCTGTGGGGTCTAGGTTCATATTATAATAGCATGATGGCCTGAGGGGTTTAGGTTCATATTGTAATAGCATGATGGCCTGAGGGGTCTAGGTTCATATTGTATTAGCATGATGGCCTGAGGGGTCTAGGTTCATATTATAATAGCATGATGGCCTGAGGGGTCTAGGTTCATATTATAATAGCATATCGGTAATGTATTTTGGCCCCAGATTATTTAGTGACTTGTAGTTGGGCAAAAAAAATCAACTCTCTGACACACAGGGAACCAGTGTAGTGATTTGAGAATTTGTGTAATGTGTTCATATTTGTTGGTCTTTGTTGAAAATCTAGCAGCAGCATTCTGAACAAGCTGCAGTTGTCCAAGCATTTTTTGGGGGACACTGTAGACAAGAGCATGACAGTGGTCCAGCCTACTGGTAATAAATGCATGAACACGTTTTTCAAAATCTTTTTGTGACATTAGTTCTCTGAGTCTTGCTATGTTTTTGAGGTGATAGTCTGCTGATTTTATGTATAATTTAGTGTCATCTGCATAACTGTGGTAGGCGATATTGTTATTTCACATAATTTGACCTAACGGGAGCATGCAAAGATTTAATAGTGAAGGCCCCAAAATTGACCACTGAGGATGTCATATTAGTAGCTCAGATTCATTGTTGCCAATGGACATAAAGTACTTCCTGTTTTCACGATATGACTTATACCAGTTTAAGACCGTTCCTGACAGTCCAACCCACTTTTCCAATCTTTCTAGAAGTATTTTATGGTTAACAGTATCAAAAGCACCGCTAACATCCAATAATACCAAGATGGAAATCTTGCCAGTCAGTGTTTAGATGGATGTAATTTCAAACTTTAATAAGAGCAGTTTCAGTGGTCAGCATCCTGATGTGGAAGATGTCATAGCAGCCAGTGATAACGACTTTACTGGGCAGGTTAGAAGTAGGTCTGTAGCTGCTAATTATTCAAGCATCAAGGCTTTCCTTTTTTAGTAGAGGTTTAATAACTGCAGTTTTCAGGGACTGGGAAGATACCAGATTGGAGAGAGCAGTTTGCAGTACGTCTAACTCCAGGCACTCAAATACCTTTTTAAATAAGCTTGTGGGAAGAGCATCCAGACAGCACGTGGACGACTTAAAGGTGGGGTAGGTAGTTTTCTGGAAAAGGCAAAAAAATGCCTGAATTTGAAGTGCAGCGCTCCCTATCCTAAGCCCGTCCAAACAGACGAGGACGGGCATATGCACGTGCTTCATACACGCGCAACACAAGGTTGCTCGGCTTGACCAGAGCCAGAGGCAACAATCAGCGAGCCAATGGCAAGCTTCGAACCCAAATTGGGGCCGATGCAATCTCAAAGTTCACTCCATCTCTGAAACGCTTCACCGATATTTACACGTGTTCTATTGCATTTATTGTCAGACTCTCTTTCTTTTTGAAAAGTCTGTCTTCCTCTTTTTGAGTTGCTTTGTAGTGTAGGGCTGGAGGCAGTTGTTGCCAATGCTGGAATATTACAGTTTTAGCAGGATGGTCCGCCATTGAATCACACTTTCACTGTCTGAAGAGACGTGAACGTGCGTCTGCATTTGTAGAACAGCCAATAGGAACGCCCTCTCTCTGAAATGACCTGTGATTGGCCAGAGTCGACCGTCACAGGCTTGATTTTCTGAAGCCGGTAAACAGAGCCAAGAGGAGGGCAGGAGTAGAGGTTCTCTCTCAGACCACTTGAGGAGGGCAGGAGTAGAGGTTCTCTCTCAGACCACTTGAGGAGGGCAGGAGTAGAGGTTCTCTCTCAGACCACTTGAGGAGGGCAGGAGTAGAGGTTCTCTCTCAGACCACTTGAGGAGGGCAGGAGTAGAGGTTCTCTCTCAGACCACTTGAGGAGGGCAGGAGTGGAGGTTCTCTCTCAGACCACTTGAGGAGGGCAGGAGTGGAGGTTCTCTCTCAGACCACTTGAGGAGGGCAGGAGTAGAGGTTCTCTCTCAGACCACTTGAGGAGGGCAGGAGTAGAGGTTCTCTCTCAGACCACTTGAGGAGGGCAGGAGTAGAGGTTCTCTCTCAGACCACTTGAGGAGGGCAGGAGTAGAGGTTCTCTCTCAGACCACTTGAGGAGGGCAGGAGTAGAGGTTCTCTCTCAGACCACTTGAGGAGGGCAGGAGTAGAGGTTCTCTCTCAGACCACTTGAATTACAATGTGCTGCACTTTCAACACGGAATTTTTGCCCAGTGATGCCAAAAGAAAACTGCCTTCCTCACATTTAAGATGTCTGATTGTTTCTTCAATGGTATTGTAGTCAATGCTTTTTAAAGTGTGATTTCTTTGCCACATTACTTTAGTTTAAAAGTCGTGGGGATGTAAAATCTTTGTTTAATATGGCGTTCTGGGAAGTGTACGTAATGAAAGATTTTCTAATGGAGTAAATTTTATATGTAAAAAAGAAAAGGGGTGAACAGCTGAATTAAAGTTATATCCTGAATGACTTCATTAAGGTACACCTTACATTACCAATTGTCTTTAGCCAAATTAGTTTATAAATGTTAAACAAAAATTTTTCAAAATGTAAACGTTGAGACAAATCTTAGAATTGCATGCTTTGAATTCTTCGGTTCTATTGCGCCCAACAATTTTAGTTTTCTGAATCCAAATATAATCACCTGTGGAGTTGCCATGGGAAACGTCTGCCTTTCCATCTTTCACATCACTCGAGTAATGTGGTGATTAAAGAAAGCATCATTAGTATAATAGTTCTGTTCTGTGGTGATTAAAAAAAGCACCATTAGTATAATAGTTCTGTAGTGTGATTAAAGAAAGCATCATTAGTATAATAGTTCTGTAGTGTGGTTATTAAAGAAAGCATCATTAGTATAATAGTTCTGTAGTGTGGTGATTAAAGAAAGCATCATTGGTATAATAGTTATGTAGTGTGATTAAAGAAAGCATCATTAGTATAATAGTTCTGTAGTGTGGTGTTTAAAGAGGGCAACATTAGTATAATAGTTCTGTAGTGTGATTAAAGAAAGCATCATAAGTATAATAGTTCTGTAGTGTGGTGATTAAAGAAAGCATCATTAGTATAATAGTTCTGTAGTGTGATGATTAAAGAAAGCATCATTAGTATAATAGTTCTGTAGTGTGATTAAAGAAATCATCATTAGTATAATAGTTCTGTAGTGTGATTAAAGAAAGCATCATTAGTATAATAGTTCTGTAGTGTGATAAAAGAAAGCATCATTAGTATAATAGTTCTGTAGTGTGGTGATTAAAGAAAGCATCATTAGTATAATAGTTCTGTAGTGTGATTCAAGAAAGCATCATTAGTATAATAGTTCTGTTCTGTGGTGATTAAAGAAAGCATCATTAGTATAATAGTGCTGTAGTGTGATTAAAGAAAGCACCATTAGTATAATAGTTGAACAGCATTGTGATGAATGTCATATGGCATAATTGAAGGGGGTCCTGGGGATTTTCTTTATTATTTAGAAAAAAAAGTATTAAATCCTGTTTAATGATAAGAATGCAAACACTGTCATTATTTTTCCACATAATGATCTATGATTTATATAGTCTGTATTGGATGCTGGACAGTTTGAAGCATTGAGTGACTCAGTCTGTAGAAATGAAAGCTGAAGTTACAATAATACCTTCAAGTCATATGGCAAAGGTATGTCTGGCTTTGATGCAGACTGAAACTTGATCATTTACTGGTGGTTTAGTAGTGGTCCTTTCTCACCTCTGATGTTATATGATTATTAGTACATCTGGTGGTTTAGTATTTCAATATACACAGGATCCCTCACTCGTGAACAAGAACCCGAGATACTTGAACTCCCTCACTTGGGGCAGCAACTCACTCCTACCAACTCCGTTGTACTGGACCGTCGTGGTGAAGAAGGAGCTGAGCCGAAACACGAAACTCGCGATTTACCAGTCGGTCTACGGAGTACGGCCGCTGCTCCTTCGCGTCGAAAGGAGCCAGATGAGGTGGTACGGGCATCTGATTAGGATGCCTCCTGGGCGCCTCCCGTTGGAGGTTTTCCGGGCACGCCCTACTGGTAGAAGACCCCGGGGTAGACCCAGAACACGCTGGCGAGATTATATATCTCGTCTGGCCTGGGAACGCCTCGGGATCCTCCAGGAGGATCTGGAAAGCGTTGCTGGTGGTAGGGATGGCTGGAATACCCTGCTGAGCCTGCTGCCACCGCGACCCGGCCCCGGATAAGCGGCGGAAAACGGATGGATGGATGGATGGATATACACAGGATAGGATGTTATAATATCCATTATGCCATGCTCCAAGGTGAGCACTTCAAAAGACAATATTTTGGAATGGCCTTGGGTTGAGAGCAGATGTGTCATTGGGGTTTTCAAGTGGGCACCCTCCATCCCGGATGTTTAGTTAATTTGAGCCCACGACATCTCTAGAAGGCTTAACGCTGAGCAATGACGTCTCAGAGCCACCCCCCTCTATATCCGCTCTCGGCACGGCCAGATATTAAGAAAAAAAAGAAGTTGTTTATTAAACTGAGAGACACCTATACCTATTACCTATTCCTGCAAGCACTTTCTGCCAACTCTGCAGGGATACTTACCACCTGAAAAGAAGATAATCTTTCCCTATACTCTGTCCGTGGAGGCTTGATAAATGACGCTCTGCAGGAAAGACTTACCTTTTATACCTTTGTCCTGAGATTAAACCACTTTTTTTGGTTTTTCAACATGATGTACATGATGATTTACATTTGTGTCCATATAGGATCCTTCCTTTTCAGCCACAGCCACTGGCTACTTCTTTCTGCTATATCTGATAGAGCTTTTATGGTCTGGCGCAATTCTTTACCACAGAATCCCTAATTCCTTAAGTAGTTTGGTTGTTGATATTGCCACAAATCCACGGCATCCAATTTCCACAGGACACACTTTTGTTCTCCAACCTCGCTGTTCTGCCTCAGCTGCTAATTCGCTATAGCGGAGTTTCTTTCTTTCATATGCCTTGTCGATTGCTTCTTCCCACGGGACTGTTAACTATAAAATAAACAATTTGCTGTGTGTTGGACCAGAGTAATAAGTCTGGTCTTAAATTGGTTGTTGCAATCTCTGATGGGACTCTCAGTTGTTGGCCAACATCAGCAAGCATTTTCCAATCACATGCTCTCCTCAGCTGCCCCAAGTTTTGTTTTGGCCTATAACTCTTCTTTCCCGGAACTCCCTCCCTGACAAAGCGAATGTGGTGCATGTCGCCCTCTGCTCCAATTGGCAGGGCATTAACTGTTGAGCGCCTATGCTCTATTGCTTCCGCCAAGCATTTAAGTACTTGATTGTGGTGCCAGGTGTATCTTCCTTGAGTAAGGCTCTTCCTGCACCAAGCCATTATGTGTTTGAGATGTGTTTGAGTCCCGCCACAGAGGGGGCATGTTGGATCCTCACCTACCCATTGGCTAAGATTTGTTGGTGTTGGCAGTACATCGTAGGTTGCCCTAACAATGAAGCTAGTGGTGATTAGGGTTGGGTCGTGGTCCTCTCTCACCTCTGATGTTATATGATCATTAGTTAATCTGGTGGTTTAGTGGTGGTGATTAGGGTTGGGTTAGGGTTAGTTAATCTGGTGGTTTAGTGGTGGTGATTAGGGTTGGGTTAGGGTTAATTAATATGGTGGTTTAGTGGTGGTGATTAGGGTTGGGTTGGGGTTAGGGTTAGTTAATATGGTGGTTTAGTAGTGGTGATTAGGGTTGGGTTAGGGTTAGTTAATCAGGTGGTTATGTAGTGGTGATTAGGGTTGGGTTGGGGTTAGGGTTAGTTAATCTGGTGGTTTAGTGATGGTGATTAGAGTTGGGTTAAGGTTAGGGTTGGGTTAGGGTTATGTTAGGGTTAGTTAATCTGGTGGTTTAGTAGTGGTGATTAGGGTTGGGCTTAGGGTTAGTTAATCTGGTGGTTTAGTGATGGTGATTAGGGTTGGGTTAGAGTTAGGGTTAGTTAATCTGGTGGTTTAGTGGTGGTGATTAGGGTTAGGGTTGGGTTAGGGTTAGTTAATCAGGTGGTTTAGTGGTGGTGATTAGGGTTGGGTTGGGGTTTGGGTTTGTTAATCTGGTGGTTTAGTGGTGGTGATTAGGGTTGGGTTAGGGTTAGGGTTAGATTTAGGGTTAGTTAATCTGATAGTTTAGTGGTGGTCATTAGGGTTGGGTTAGGGTTAGTTAATCAGGTGGTTTAGTGGTGGTGATTAGGGTTGGGTTGGGGTTTGGGTTTGTTAATCTGGTGGTTTAGTGGTGGTGATTAGGGTTGGGTTAGGGTTAGGGTTAGAGTAAGGGTTAGTTAATCTGATGGTTTAATGATGGTGATTAGGGTTGGGTATCGAGAACCAGTTCCAACTCGGAACTGGTAACGAATTTACAAGAACCGTGCATTTAATAAGAAACGTGCATTTCGATTCTGCTTTCCGGTTCCTAACTTCTGCATACTGCAGTCGCGCTCCTGACTGAACGCAGACGTAACGTCAAGTAATTTGTAACAAAGTGCGCCAACAAAGTATTTGAGAAAATACACTTATTTTTATATCCTCTCGATCTTTCAACGTTTTTCTCCTGGTTAAATTAAGGTTTAATAAAAACAGCCGTTTATGTTCGTTGCTGTGCCAGGCAGATACAGTGACAGGGGCTATGCTAAGTATAAAAATGTTTAAAGTTTAGCAACAGCTCACCATGTTGATGACGTATATCTGCACTGCGTTTTACTGGTGTCTGCACTATATTCTGCGCCCTAACTTGTGGTGAACAAAGTACATATTTCCTATGTGATGGCGGCTTAATATTGCCCTAGATATAGCTAACGTTAGCAGTAGCAACCTTAATTGTAACAAACTTCGCTTATTCTTTTGTAAGTTATATCATTCTATAGACACTATGTTAATTTATTTTCATCGAAGTTGTTAATTTATATTTAAGTTATATTTATTGTAAGTTATTCATTAATGTTAGGAGAATTGTCAATACAAGAATGTTACCATTACAATGGTATATAGACTGTAAAAGATGGCTTTTTAGCCCATTTCTAATAGAGGGTATCACTCTTGCATCAATAGCGAAGTCCACTGCATGCAGAATGTAGCATACATGTCTGCACAGTTATATTTTCACAGCGCACAGTAAATATCATACAGTAAGTATTGGGCTACAAGAAAAGGTAGTTATTTAAAGCTTTGAATGGGACCATTGGGTTCTGGAGGTGTGGTTACAGCAATTGTGCAGCTGGCTTGGCCTTGGGCGGTAGGACCCAATGTGATATCTTTTCATGGAGCCCAAAATCCCTGGCGGCGCCCCTGCTTGTTAGCCGTAACCCTCTCAGAAGGATGTCAGTAGTTCTGCAATTCATTAGTAAACTATGCTAAATGTTTTCCTAAAGTTAGAAGAATTTAGCAGCATTTAGGTGTGACTAGGTTAAAAATATAATATACAAATGAAAGTGTAAAAGCAAGTGTCTGTTGCAAAGTTACAACCATATTCTCAATTTAGTAACAAATTGCTAACCTCTACAAAAAAAGAAAATATCCTGTGTCATTAGCAGCAAATAGATGTGCGACCACATTCTGCTTGATCAGCAGTGCCAAACGGTTTTATTTCACATAAACAGCTGCACGGACAAACACACAAGTTGTGGCTAAATTGTGTGATCAGAGTCAGCAGTCACCCTTGGATTGTGTTCTTCACCAAAAGGCTCAAATAATTACTTCAAAGAACAAAAGACAAAGCAGAAACAGCAGCTAGTTCTATCCAGGACTAGACTGGCAGAAAAAGAGACGTTAGTTCTTCAGTGAGGAATCCCTAACCCTTCCAGGTGATAAAGACAGAGATGGCCAGTGGAGATAAACTACAGGACTACCACATTCACTACATCATGCTAATCAAACGGATTTAAAAACAGAAAAACACATCCTGAATGTTAACTTAAAGGGGCCCTATTATGGTCATTTTCAGGTTCATACCTTTATTTAGTATTTCTACTAAAATAGGTTTACGCTTTTTAATGTTCAATAAACAATTTATTTTAACGAGGCTTTTCAGGCAGTTCAGAAGCAGTGTTTTCTGTGAGAGAGAGTTGCTCCCTTTGGCGTGGACTATGGGCTTTAACATGCACAAAAAGCTGTATAACATACTGTACTAAAGGAAATGGAAAAACCCAAAAAGCATAATAGGGCCCCTTTAACTGACCCCTGTCATAAACACACAGAAAGGAGTTGTTTCACGCTGTGTATGGCCGTGCAGCAGCAAAGGACTAACGCCAGTCTTCCCAGGACTTCTGCTGGTATCCCAGCATGGCTCGGGAGGGAGGTGTAGGATGGTAACTCTGACACAGTGCCCCCTGTAGGCTGGGTCCACACACTGCAGACAGAGAAACGTACAGCGAGCCGTGCTTCAAATTGAACGTCTTTTTAACGTTCCGCCCCACTGTGGGAATGACCTCTCCCCACCCCAGATTGTCGTCATTCCAGAGGTTGTCTCGGTCCCACACTTCGAACTTCACCGGCCTGGCTGGGAGGAGATATCACCATGACTACAGAAAAGACACAGGGCTCTGAGATGGCCGACAAAGTCATCATAGCTAAAATGGACACCATAAAACAAACATTTTGTAATGAAAAGCCCTATTGTTTAATGAAGCTCAAGCGTGAGCCGTAAGCATGTTACATGCTGTAACCCTGGGTGGTGACAGTGGGCTGTAGGTGTGTTTTCAATGTCCCTGTAACCCTGGGTGGTGACAGTGAGCTGTAGGTGTGTTTTCAATGTCCCTGTAACCCTGGGTGGTGACAGTGAGCTGTAGGTGTGTTTTCAATGTCCCTGTAACCCTGGGTGGTGACAGTGAGCTGTAGGTGTTTTCAATGTCCCTGTAACCCTCTTAGCTGTGTTGGGCTGTATGTGTGTTTTGTATTCTCCCTCTCTGTAGCTGTGTTGGGCTGTATGTGTGTTTCGTATTCTCCCTGTAACCCTCTCTGTAGCTGTGTTGAGCTGAAGGTGTGTTTCGTATTCTCCCTGTAACCCTCTCTGTAGCTGTGTTGTATGAAGGTGTGTTTCGTATTCTCCCTGTAACCCTCTCTGTAGCTGTGTTGTATGAAGGTGTGTTTCGTATTCTCCCTGTAACCCTCTCTGTAGCTGTGTTGTATGAAGGTGTGTTTCGTATTCTCCCTGTAACCCTCTCTGTAGCTGTGTTGAGCTGAAGGTGTGTTTCGTATTCTCCCTGTAACCCTCTCTGTAGCTGTGTTGAGCTGAAGGTGTGTTTCGTATTCTTCCTGTAACCCTCTCTGTAGCTGTGTTGTATGAAGGTGTGTTTCGTATTCTCCCTGTAACCCTCTCTGTAGCTGTGTTGTATGAAGGTGTGTTTCGTATTCTCCCTGTAACCCTCTCTGTAGCTGTGTTGTATGAAGGTGTGTTTCGTATTCTCCCTGTAACCCTCTCTGTAGCTGTGTTGTATGAAGGTGTGTTTCGTATTCTCCCTGTAACCCTCTCTGTAGCTGTGTTGTATGAAGGTGTGTTTCGTATTCTCCCTGTAACCCTCTCTGTAGCTGTGTTGTATGAAGGTGTGTTTCGTATTCTCCCTGTAACCCTCTCTGTAGCTGTGTTGTATGAAGGTGTGTTTCGTATTCTCCCTGTAACCCTCTCTGTAGCTGTGTTGTATGAAGGTGTGTTTCGTATTCTCCCTGTAACCCTCTCTGTAGCTGTGTTGAGCTGAAGGTGTGTTTCGTATTCTCCCTGTAACCCTCTCTGTAGCTGTGTTGTATGAAGGTGTGTTTCGTATTCTCCCTGTAACCCTCTCTGTAGCTGTGTTGAGCTGAAGGTGTGTTTCGTATTCTCCCTGTAACCCTCTCTGTAGCTGTGTTGAGCTGAAGGTGTGTTTCGTATTCTCCCTGTAACCCTCTCTGTAGCTGTGTTGTATGAAGGTGTGTTATGTTGTTGAGACTCACGTTCTGCTGGTGAGGTCCACCGTTCCAAACTGCATCAGGTGGTTGCATTGAGGGAAGTCGTTGTTCCAGATCACCCTGGTGGTCTCTGCTTGGTTTGCGTTGAACACCTTAACGTACCCATCTGTCTTGGAGAAGTAGTCCCCCCAGAGCCCAGTGGCCTGTACAACCGTCACGTTAAGCATGGCCACGCCCGGCTTTCCAGGGCAGCAGTTGGAGTCAACGTTTCGATGGCCGCCACACTTACAGACACAGTTGCTGTTGATCTTTCCAGTGGTGCATCGTGCAGGACAGGCCAGTGACAGGGCTTTACGTAGAATATAATCCCTGATGGCGGTGCGGAGATTGGAGCGGAGCAGAGGATTATCCTTAACCAGCAAATGGAGAGAGCTGAGATCGTAGGACACCACACCTGGAACCTGTCTCACAGACACCAAACAACAATAACTATGGTGATAAAAATGTGTTATTCCTTTAACATTTCAATAATGTCATCTTTTTGAAGTTGGTTCTGTGTTCATTGTGCCCTTGCTCCTGCTACCGTCTTCAGGGAGGCCAGCCACTTCTTGTAGCTGTCCTTGGTTTCCGGGTTGAACAGCAGGTCTCCCATGTCCCCGGCTCCACCCAGAACTTCAGTGGTGCGGTCGGAGAACGCGGAGCTGAAGCTCTGGCCTGTTTCCAGCTTCTTGCTCTGGTCTCTGCAGAACCCCATGGAGCCTTCCACCGTCACACCTTACTATAGAACGTTTAGTTATGAAGAACCCAACTGAGCCTTCCACCGTCACCTTAATATAGAACGTTTAGTTCTGAAGAACCCCACTGAGCCTTCCACCGTCACACCTTAATATAGAACGTTTAGTTATGAAGAACCCCACTGAGCCTTCCACCGTCACACCTTAATATAGAACGTTTAGTTATGAAGTACCTTTCAAAAACAAGGTTAATCATGTTTTGGTTTGTCATTTCTGTCCAACTGTAAGGAAACATACACAGAGTAAACCGATAAACAGATATATTGATGTTATTCAGACGTGGTTTCCTTGGCTTTGTCGTAAGCAGAGAAAATATTATTACATAATAATTATACTGTCTTTATACATTTTATTTATTTGATGAAATCATTTATTATGTGTGACCTATAATAATAATTCATTTTATTGTTATAGTGCTTTTCTAACACCCAAAGACGTTTCACAATATCTACATAGATAACATCACAAAAATAAACAAACAGAAACAGGTAGAACGGACAGAGCAACAACAGTTCTAACTGTAAGTATTACAAAAGGAAAGCATATCAACAGAAGAATAGGACCGGATTGTAAACGGAGTTAATTTGGGTAGGCTAGGGTGAGACGTGCGAATTAGAGGAGGGAGAGAGTTCTATAGTTTAGGTTCTGCCCTAGAAAATGCACGCTCCCCAAAATGCTCAAGTTTTGCCGTCGGAATGACCAGTTGCCTATCTGAAGATTAACGTAATGTCCAGGTTGGATGGTAAGGTTGGAGGAGTTCAGTGAGGTAGGGAGGGGCCAAATTATATAAAGCTTTATAGGTGAGGAGAAGGATTTTGGAGGTGATGCGCAGGCTGACAGGGAGCCAGTGAAGGTTAAAGAGTACGGGGGTCATGTGCTCAGAAGATTTGGTTGAGGTGAGGAGACGAGTAGCAGGGGTTATGTGCTCAGAAGATTTGGTTGAGATGAGAAGACGAGCAGCAGTTTTGAACCAGTTGGAGTTTATGGAGGGAGGTTGCGCTGATGCCAAAAAGAAGTGAGTTGCAGTAATCAAGACGGGAGAAGATGAATGAGTGAATGAGTTTGGCAGCTGCACTCTGGGAAAGGGATGGTCGGATTTTAGCAATGTTTCTTAGATGGAAGAAGGTTATTTTGACCATGTTATTGATATGAGAGTTAAACTAAAGATTGGAGTCCATTAAGACGCCAAGATTGCGTGCTGGAGGGGAGGGAGAGACTGTAGTACCATCAGTGGAGAGAGATATTGCCAACTTTAGGTAGGGTGTGTTTGGTGCCAATTAAGAGGATCAATAGGATCAAAAGGATCAATATTATGCATCAATACTGTGGTGAGACTTCAGCACCAGGGGCATCAGTTCAAACTAGGGATTCACAGATATAGCAGACTGTTATAGTACCAGTACTCACTCATAGATACATCGGACTGTTATAGTACCAGTAATCACTCATAGATACATCGGACTGTTATACTACCAGTACTCACTCATAGATATAGTAGACTGTTATAGTACCAGTAATCACTCATAGATATAGTAGACTGCTATAGTACCAGTAATCACTCATAGATATAGTAGACTGCTATAGTACCAGTAATCGCTCATAGACAAAGCGGACTGTTCTAGTACCAGTAATCGCTCATAGGTTCAAATTGTACACCAATTACTGGTACTATTTGCAACTACAAAATAATTTAGCACAGAGTGTGAAGGCTAAAAGCATCACTCTGAATGTGGGGTTTTAACTAGTCTTAGATTAACTCCTTAACCACCCTCCTAACATCCAGACAGCACCTCTAACATCCAGACACCATCTCTAACATCCAGACACCATCCACCTCTAACATCCAGACACCATCCACCTCTAACATCCAGACACCACCTCTAACATCCAGACACCATCCACCTCTAACATCCAGACACCACCTCTAACATCCAGACACCATCCATCTCTAACATCCAGACACCACCTCTAACATCCAGACACCATCCACCTCTAACATCCAGACACCACCTCTAACATCCAGACACCACCTCTAACATCCAGACACCACCTCTAACATCCAGACACCATCTCTAACATCCAGACACCATCCACCTCTAACATCCAGACACCATCCACCTCTAACATCCAGACACCATCTAACATCCAGACACCACCTCTAACATCCAGACACCACCTCTAACATCCAGACACCACCTCTAACATCCAGACACCATCTAACATCCAGACACCATCTCTAACATGCAGACACCACCTCTAACATCCAGACACCACCTCTAACATCCAGACACCATCTAACATCCAGACACCATCTCTAACATCCAGACACCATCTCTAACATCCAGACACCATCTCTAACATCCAGACACCATCTCTAACATCCAGACACCATCTCTAACATCCAGACACCATCTCTAACATCCAGACATCACCTCTAACATCCAGACATCACCTCTAACATCCAGACACCATCTAACATCCAGACACCATCCACCTCTAACATCCAGACACCACCTCTAACATCCAGACACCACCTCTAACATCCAGACACCATCTCTAACATCCAGACACCATCCATCTCTAACATCCAGACATCACCTCTAACATCCAGACACCATCTAACATCCAGACACCATCCATCTCTAACATCCAGACACCATCCACCTCTAACATCCAGACACCATCTCTAACATCCAGACACCATCCACCTCTAACATCCAGACACCATCCACCTCTAACATCCAGACACCACCTCTAACATCCAGACACCATCTAACATCCAGACACCATCTCTAACATCCAGACACCACCTCTAACATCCAGACACCACCTCTAACATCCAGACACCATCTCTAACATCCAGACACCATCTCTAACATCCAGACACCATCTCTAACATCCAGACACCACCTCTAACATCCAGACACCATCCACCTCTAACATCCAGACACCATCTCTAACATCCAGACATCACCTCTAACATCCAGACACCACCTCTAACATCCAGACACCATCTCTAACATCCAGACACCATCTCTAACATCCAGACACCATCTCTAACATCCAGACACCACCTCTAACATCCAGACACCATCCACCTCTAACATCCAGACACCATCTCTAACATCCAGACATCACCTCTAACATCCAGACACCACCTCTAACATCCAGACACCATCTCTAACATCCAGACACCATCTCTAACATCCAGACACCATCCACCTCTAACATCCAGACACCACCTCTAACATCCAGACACCATCCATCTCTAACATCCAGACATCACCTCTAACATCCAGACATCACCTCTAACATCCAGACACCATCCATCTCTAACATCCAGACACCATCCATCTCTAACATCCAGACACCATCTCTAACATCCAGACACCATCCATCTCTAACATCCAGACACCATCTCTAACATCCAGACACCACCTCTAACATCCAGACACCATCTCTAACATCCAGACACCATCTCTAACATCCAGACACCATCCACCTCTAACATCCAGACACCATCCATCTCTAACATCCAGACACCATCTCTAACATCCAGACACCATCTAACATCCAGACACCATCTCTAACATCCAGACACCACCTCTAACATCCAGACACCACCTCTAACATCCAGACACCATCTAAAATCCAGACACCATCTCTAACATCCAGACACCACCTCTAACATCCAGACACCATCCACCTCTAACATCCAGACACCATCCACCTCTAACATCCAGACACCACCTCTAACATCCAGACACCACCTCTAACATCCAGACACCATCTCTAACATCCAGACACCATCCACCTCTAACATCCAGACACCATCCACTTCTAACATCCAGACACCACCTCTAACATCCAGACACCATCTCTAACATCCAGACACCATCCACCTCTAACATCCAGACACCATCTCTAACATCCAGACACCACCTCTAACATCCAGACACCACCTCTAACATCCAGACACCACCTCTAACATCCAGACACCATCTCTAACATCCAGACAGCATCTAACATCCATCCACCTCTAACATCCAGACACCATCTCTAACATCCAGACACCACCTCTAACATCCAGACACCACCTCTAACATCCAGACACCATCTCTAACATCCAGACAGCATCTAACATCCAGACACCATCTAACATCCAGACACCATCTAACATCCAGACACCACCTCTAACATCCAGACAGCACCTCTAACATCCAGACACCACCTCTAACATCCAGACACCATCCATCTCTAACATCCAGACACCATCTCTAACATCCAGACACCACCTCTAACATCCAGACACCATCCACCTCTAACATCCAGACACCACCTCTAACATCCAGACACCATCCATCTCTAACATCCAGACACCATCTCTAACATCCAGACACCATCTCTAACATCCAGACACCATCCACCTCTAACATCCAGACACCATCCACCTCTAACATCCAGACACCATCTCTAACATCCAGACACCACCTCTAACATCCAGACACCATCCACCTCTAACATCCAGACACCATCCACCTCTAACATCCAGACACCATCTCTAACATCCAGACACCACCTCTAACATCCAGACACCATCCACCTCTAACATCCAGACACCACCTCTAACATCCAGACACCACCTCTAACATCCAGACACCATCTCTAACATCCAGACACCACCTCTAACATCCAGACACCACCCACCTTTAATGGTTGCACTTGCTTCAACAGTGAGGCAGTTGCTGACAGCGTGCATGGACAGGCCTGTCATAGCGGCCTTACAGGTGCGTATGGCGGTGGTGGTGTGGACACGCCCCCCCCCCAGGTGGACCCGGCGGATGAAGTGGGTTCCATAGACAGAGATGAAGTGGTCGTAGGCAGAGTGGTTCTAATGGCTGAACGTACTGGGGAGGTTCTTCAAAGACTCAGCAAACTCCTGGCTCAGTGGAGGGTCACAGTGCAGCCTGAAACTAACCACACACATCAAAGAAGGAGAGAGAGTGAGAGAGAGAAACAATAGAGAGAGAAGGACAGAGAGAGGACAGAGAAGGAGAGTTTAAGATAGACAAACCACAAAGAGAGAGTGAGAGGGGAAAACTAAACCACTTTGGGGGGATTATTATAAACATGTCTGTGTGTATATATACATAATATACTGTATATATATAATATATACTGTACATATATAATATAAATAATATATACTGTATATATATATAATATATATAATATATACTGTATATATATATAATATATATAATATATACTGTATATATAATATATACTGTATATATATTTATAATATACTTAATAAATATATATAGATATATATATAGATACATATATATACACAGTATATACACTGCTCAAAAAAATTAAAAGGAACACTTTTTAATCAGAGTATTGAATCAAGTCAATTAAACTTCTAGGATATTGATCTGGTCAGTTAAGTAGCAGAGGGGGTTGTTAATCAGTTTCAGCTGCTTTGGTGTTAATGAAATTAACAACAGGTGCACTAGAGGGGCAACAATGAGACGGCCCCCAAAACAGGAATGGTTTTCCAGGTGGAGGCCACTGACATTTTTTCCCTCCTCATCTTTTCTGACTGTTTTTCACTAGTTTTGCATTTGGCTAGGGTCAGTGTCACTACTGGTAGCATGAGGCGATACCTTGACCCTACAGAGGTTGCACAGGCAGTCCAACTCCTCCATGATGGCACATCAATACGTGCCATTGCCAGAAGGTTTGCTGTGTCTCCCTTGCACAGTCTCAAGAGCATCGAGGAGATTCCAGGAGACAGGCAGTTACTCTAGGAGATCTGGACAGGGCCGTAGAAGGTCCTTAACCCATCAGCAGGACCGGTATCTGCTCCTTTGTGCAAGGAGGAACAGGATGAGCACTGCCAGAGCCCTACAAAATGACCTGCAGCAGGCCACTGGTGTGAATGTCTCTGACCAAACATTCAGAAACAGACTTCATGAGAGTGGCCTGAGGGCCCTACATCCTCTAGTTTGCCCTGTGCTCACTGCCTGGCACCGTGGAGCTCGATTGGCATTTGCCATAGAACACCAGAATTGGCAGGCCCGCCACTAGCGCCCTGTGCTTTTCACAGATGCGAGCAGGTTCACCCTGAGCACATGTGACAGACGTGAAAGGGTCTGGAGAAGCCGTGGAGAACGTTATGCTGCCTGTAACATCGTTCAGCATGACCGGTTTGGTGGTGGGTCAGTGATGGTCTGGGGAGGCATATCCATGGAGGGACGCACAGACCTCTACAGGCTAGACAATGGCACCCTGACTGCCATTAGGTATCGGGATGAAATCCTTGGACCCATTGTCAGACCCCACGCTGGTGCAGTGGGTCCTGGGTTCCTCCTGGTGCACGACAATGCCCGGCCTCATGTGGCGAGAGTATGCAGGCAGTTCCTGGAGGAATTGATACCATTGACTGGCCCCCACGCTCGCCTGACCTAAATCCAATAGAACACTTCTGGGACATTATGTTTCGGTCCATCCGATGCCACCAGGTTGCACCTCAGACTGTCCAGGAGCTCAGTGATGCCCTGGTCCAGATCTGGGAGGAGATACCCCAGGACACCATCCGTCGTCTCATTAGGAGCATGCCCCGACGCTGTCATGCATGCATATAAGCACGTGGGGGCAATACACAGTACTGAGTACCATTTTGAGTTGCTGCAATGGAATTTCAGCAAAATGGACTAGCCTGGTGCATAATTTTTTCACTTTGATTTTCGGGGTGTCTTTGAATACAGCCCTCTGTAGGTTGATAATTTTCATTTCCATCAAACGATGTGGCATCCTTTCGTTCCTAACACCAGTGTTGTGGTACTCAAGATGGGTCTTGGTCTCGAGACCGGTCTCAAGTCCACTTTTTGAAGGTCTCGGTCTCGTCTCGGTCTCGACCGCATTTTTAGTCGGTCTTGTCTCGGTCTCGGACTAAGAGGACTCAGGATTTTATTTCAAGACCAGTCGAGACCACAGCTGCGGGCATATCACTAAAATGTCTATGCATTGTCTGATTTATTTGTTAACATCATTACTGTGATTGAACGTAAAACGTCCTGCTTCAAATGCAACGAATAACTTGTCTCAATTTTTATTTGAAATTTCTGTTACTGTTAACGGCTGTCACGCCTCCATTCACACACACTCCAAGACAGTGACTGTGGGAGACAGGAGAAGAAGTTGTGTCTGTCAGAGAGCGGGAGAAGATCACAGGAAAATCGTCTGTAATACAATTTGGCTACCTAAACCACACAGAGTTCATCTGCAAAACATCATCCAAACGAAAACACACAGCAGTGTGTAAATTCTGCAATGTTACGCTTACTGAGACGGCTGGGATCACGTCAAACTTTTATCGACACTTAGAAAGGAAGCATAAAGAAAGGTAAGCTAAGCGAAAGTGACGCTAGCAAAACTAGCTAGCTAACGTTAGCAATCTGCCTTTGTACCAAAACTCTTTAGAAATCTCTTCATCCATTACCCAAATAGATTTAGCTATACATATTAGTTTAATTTCATCTGTTTATTTTTTTCATAAAAATTTTGTAAAACTCTTGGTCTACTGAACATGATACTATCTTTATATTTAACCTGCTGGGAACATGCCTATTGTAGATAAACCAAACTCACTTTATCCTTGCCTGTCATACTCACCTGTAGTGAGAAATCCAGGAAAATTCTCGTACTTGCCTGTCCTAAGTACTATAAAACAGTAGGCCAACGGTTAGACTTATTACAGTAGCAACTTGTTGTCTAACCTAAATAATAACAGTTCATAGAATCATCTTGTTACTAACATGCCATATTTCTACCTAGCCCATAGTCCTGCCTAAAACTGACCTTTGCACTGGACCAAATATTCAGTACTTGAAGCTTGATCTTGTCTTTTTTTTGTCTCAGAAAGGTCCTAAAAGTATTAAATTTAACTCTCTGATCTGTGCAGACACCCTATCCCTTTAAATCTAATCTAGTTTGTGGTTTTCAGACACTTTGATCTCAGAGGTGGAGAACATGGACAATGCAAGAGATGCGACTGACTCAGGGGCCATGAATGTGGATCCACCCAGTGATTCGCCACCACTCAAATGCCCATGCCTTCTGTCCCGCTACAAGGATCACAAAAAGCGCAGCTCAGCCCAGGATTCAAGTATTGTAACACAGATTAACAAATACTTTAATGCCATCCATGACTCTGACTCTGACTCTGTTGCACTTCTCTTCTGGGCCAAAAACCATGACAGATTCCCACAACTCCACAATTTGGCACTGAAGGTGCTTTCGGTTCCTGCCTCCTCGGCACCAGTGGAGAGGGTTTTTAGTAGAGGGGGCATTATAATGAGACCCCATCGTGCACGTCTAGGTCACAGAATGTTGCAATCTCAAAAAAATTTTAAATGCAACCAAACTCTACTTTAAACTAATTTCTCATTGATGGCCATGTTTTGTGGTGTTTAGCAACTACCCCTTCATGTGTTTCTCCTTGGTGGTGAGCTTGGACTTATGAAGAGTGTTTAGCCACTGCAGTTTGTTTGGGTTTGGCATATGTCATCATTTTTTAAACTGCTCCCAATGAAACAATTTTGTTGTTTTATGACTGAAACACCTGCAGTTAGGCCACTGAATGTTTTACCTCTTAAGATACCTAATAGAGTTCAAATTATGTTGCTTTGAAAACACAAAAGTGGAGGTGGTCAGATCTCTTTTGAAGCTGACACACATAATTTAAAAGCGATGTTAAATCTGTAGTTCACACTCGATGATTGTTCCTAAGCATCAGTATTTCATATATTATTATTATATATAATTACTATGTTACTTCCATTATTATTTTGTACAAGCTTCAATATACCTTGGCTATTTATAGCTTTTCTGCATTTAAAATGTTGTAATGTTTAGCATTCTTTGTTCTATTTTCTATATTTACCTATGAGGTTAGCAAATTCCACAAATTTATACAAGGCTTGTTGTTAGTTGAAAACAACAAAAAAACATAAGATATTGTTTAAGAAAAGTAAAGAAAAGTATTAAATAATTGTTTGATAAATTCTGTATTGAATATTTGTAGGGGAAGACGAGTCACCCAGAAAACCTGATGCTTGCACAACATGTTTTATTGGTTTAGGTGGATAGTAAAACATAGAAAATGAGAGTTGAATAAAGATGGTTAAGTTGATTTCAGCTCCTTTAGTGTTTGTATTTGTTTGCTCATAGAAAGTGCCTATGCTTTGCATGTTCCACATTTTATCTAATTGTGTCATGCAGTGTGGGACTCGCGCTGGTCCGGTCTTGGTCTTGACTCGGACTCGCCCTGCCTTGGTCTTGGTCTTGTCTTGAACTCGAGCCCTCAAAGTCTTGGTCTTGACTCGGTCTCGATACACTCTGGTCTTGGTCATGTCTTTGTCTCGGTTTAGGTGGTCTTGACGACAACACTGCCTAACACATTACCCAGTCCATATCAGTATAGATATCCAGCATGATTATTTTCCCCATTGAGATCTGATGTGTTTTCAAAGTGTTCCTTTAATTTTTTTGAGCAGTGTATATACTGTATATAAACATAACATATACATAATATATCATCATCATCATCATCGTCATCCGCTTTGTCCAGGGTCGGGTCGCGGAGGTAGCAGTTCAAGCAGGGCATCCCAAACTTCCCTTTCCCGGGCCACATTAACCAGCTCTGACTGGGGGATTCCAAGGCGTTCCCAGGCCAGTGTGGAGATATAATCCCTCCACCTGGTCCTAGGTCTGCCCCGCGGCCTCCGCCCAGCTGGACGTGCCTGGAACACCTCCCTAGGGAGGCGGCCAGGTGGCATCCTTACTAGATGCCCGAACCGCCTCAACTGGCTCCTTTCTACGCAAAGAAGCAGCGGCTCTACTCCGAGTCCCTCACGAATGGCTGAACTTCTCACCCTATCACTAAGGGAGATGCCAGCCACCCTTCGGAGGAAACTCATTTCCGCCGCTTGTATCCGCGATCTCGTTCTTTCGGTCATGACCCACCCTTCATGACCATGGGTGAGAGTAGGAACGAAGATAGACCGGTAGATTGAGAGCTTTGCCTTCTGGCTCAGCTCTCTCTTCGTCACAACGGTGCGATAGAGCGACTGCAACACCGCACCCGCTGCTCCAATTCTCCGGCCCATCTCTCGTACCATTTTACCCTCACTCGAGAACAAGACCCCAAGATACTTGAACTCCTTCACTTGGGGTAAAGACTCATTCCCTACCTGGAGTAGACAATCCATCGGTTTCCTGCTGAGAACCATGGCCTCAGATTTGGAGGTGCTGATCCTCATCCCAGCCGCTTCACACTCGGCTGCGAACCGATCCAATGAGTGCTGCAGGTCGCAGACTGATGATGTCATCAGGACCACATCATCTGCAAAAAGCAGTGATGCAATCCTCTGCCCTACATAATATATACCGTATATATACATAATATATATATAGCATAGCATATACTGTATATATATATATATGACAGAACTGTAGAGGTGACATTGCGTCATTATTGCGGGTAAAAATGTTCATCAAACGTAAAAACAATGTGCTGCAACAATAAGATAATATTACTGGCAATGTTTTTACACGTAAATATAACGTTTATTGCAAGAGCATGCCTTTTTTGCCACTGACTCCTATTAAAGCCTGCTTCGAAACAATACCCAGGTAAGATGGCTGCCAAATGAGTCCTTTTGAAACCAGGTCTCTGTGCATGTTACTGTGTAGACTTACGTGTAATATTTACTGTCGAGGCTGTGCGAGGTGAAGGAGTACTTGTCTTGAGCTGTGCTTGGTGGCAAACGTGGACGAGGATGAGTGAGTCCCGCCCACCGCCACGCTGGCGATGCCCTTGATGCCCAGTCCCACTTTCCAGCTGTTACTGGTGGAGCTGGTGGACTCCTTCATAACTGACTGACTGGAATCGTGCAGGATGCTGCTCAGGCTGCGTTTACACTTGACCTTGATACGCCAGTCCAGCACCGACACCGGCAGTTTCTGGAGCTTATGATCATATAATATAAATCATGCTCCCATTTCAGGATCAGTGTGTAGAAAACAGCAAAAGTTTAAATTAATAAATTAATAATAATAATAATAATACATTGAATTTATAAGGCGCCTTTCAAGGCACTCAAGGTCGCCGTACAGTAATATAAAAAACAGTTCTCATAAAAATAATAAAAATAAATAAACAAATAAAATAAAATAAGATCAAAATAAGTAGTATACAATTAAAAAGGCATGGAGCCTGCAATCAAGCATTAAAAAGCATCACGTGGGACAGTAAGCCAGCCTAAACAAATGGGTTTTGAGGTGGTTTTGGAAACAGGAAATTGAGTCCAGATTTTTGATGTCAGGGGGGCGGGAGTTCCATAGACGTGGGGCGGAGCAGCTGAAGGCTCGCGATCCCATGGTGGACAGACGAATTCGGGGGACGATCAGGTTGATGGAGGAGGTAGATCTGAGGGACCGGGTGGGAGTGTTAATATGAATGAGGTCAGACAGGTATGGAGGGGCTAGATTGTGGATGGCCTTGAATGTATGGAGGAGGATTTTGAAATTTATTCTGTATTTGATGGGAAGCCAGTGGAGTTGGAGCAGAACGGGGGTGATGTGACAGATGGCAGGGGTTTTGGTGATGATGCGTGCGGCAGCGTTCTGGACTAATTGCAGTTTATGGAGGAGTTTGTGGGGGAGACCGAAGAGGAGGGAATTGCAATAGTCCAAGCGGGAAGTGACAAGAGAGTGTACCAGGACTGCAGTGGTGTTGGGATTGAGTGAAGGGCGGAGGCGGTTGATGTTTCGGAGGTGGAAGTAGGCAGACCGGATGGTGTTGTTGATGTGGGTGTGAAATGATAGGGTGCTGTCGAGGACAACACCCAGACTCTTAACCTGGGGGGAGGGGGAAACCGAGGAGTTGCCGATGGTGAGGGAAAACTGGGGAGTTTGCTGAGTGTGGACTTGGAGCCAATGAGGACTACCTCTGCTTTATTATCGTTTAATTTGAGGAAGTTTGAGGTGAACCAGGATTTGATTTCCTGTAGGCAGGCACAGAGGGAGGAGGGTGGGAAGGTGGAAGAGGGTTTGGAGGAAACATAGAGCTGGGTGTCGTCCGCGTAACAGTGGAAATGGATATTGTGTTTGCGGAAGATCAGACCAAGTGGAAGGAGGTAGATGATGAATAGGATGGGGCCAAGGACGGAGCCCTGGGGAACACCGGATGAACGGGGGAGGGGTGGGATGTGAATGATTTTAATTGAATGAACTGAGTGCGGCCAGATAGATAGGAGTGGAACCAGTCTAAGGGTGTGTGTGATAGTCCAATGGAGGCTAGTCTGTCGAGGAGAATGGAGTGGGAAATGGTGTCGAAGGCCGCGCTCAGATCGAGGAGAATGAGAATGGATAGTAGTCCAGAATCAGCTGCCATCAGGAGGTCATTAGTGATTTTTATGAGGGCTGTTTCGGTACTGTGACGGGGGCGGAAACCGGATTGGAACTGTTCATATAGATTGTTACTGGAGAGGTGAGCCTGAATTTGTAATGATACTGTCTTTTCCAGGATTTTTGAGAGAAATGGCAGGTTGGAGATGGGACGAAGGTTATTTGCAATGTTTGGGTCTAAACCAGGCTTCTTTATTAGGGGAGTAACAGCAGCGGATTTGAAAGAAAGTGGGACAGAACCAGAGGTGAGGGAGGAATGAATGATGGCTGTTATCAAGGGTAACAGGGAGGGGAGGGAGGCTATAACCAGGGAGGATGGCAGGGGGTCAAGTTGGCAGGAGGATGGCTTGGAGGTCCGAATGAGTTTGGCTAGATCAGTGGCAGAGGGGAGTTGGAAGCAGGAGAGACGTGCAAAGAGCGGGGGATGGGGGACAAAAGGAGGTGGACCAGATGTGTGAGGGGTCAGTTGTTGGTGGATGGTGGCTATTTTGGAGTTGAAACATGACATCAGGGAGTTGCAATGCTCATTGGAGTAAAAGTGTGGGGGGAAGGAATCAGGGGGGCGTAGTGAATTGTTGACCAATGAGAACAGGGCCCTGGAGTTCCCAGCACCCGCAGTGATTTTATCGGTGAAATATTGGGTTTTGGCTGAGGAGAGGGCGTCTTTGTAATGAAGGATATGGGCATGGTGCATCTGTTTGTGTATGGTGAGTCCGGTTTTCCTGAAAAGCCGCTCCAGCTGACGTCCTTTGGCTTTCAGCAGATGTAAGTGAGGGGAGAACCAGGGGGCAGAGTGGGGGAATGAGACAGTCTGAGTTTTGAGGGGGGCAAGTGTGTCCAGTAGGGTTTGGAGACTGTCGTTGTAATGACAGGCGAGCTGATCCGGGGTGAATGGGGGGTTGATGATCGCGAAGCAGTCAATGCCTTTTGTGAGATCGGCTATGTTAATATTTTTTATATTGCGGAAGGACATGATACGTGATTGTTTGGTTTTGGATAGCGTCAAATTTAAATTAAATGAAACAAGCATGTGATCAGAGATGGGGAGATCAACAGCAGAACCGTTTAGAGGAGTGACACCAGAGCAACAGACCAAGTCCAAAATATGACCTTTAGAATGTGTAGGGAAATCAATAGATTGTTGGAGACCAAAACTGTCCAGGCAAGAGATAAAGTCCTTAGTGAGGGTAAGATTGGTGTTGTCCATGTGAATATTAAAATCACCTGTCAGAATGATGTTGGATGAGAGTGAGCAGATGTGGGTGAGAAGTGTATTGAAATTAGGGTTATTATAGTTAACGCGTTATTAACGTATTAATGCTAATTTGTTTTAACGCCACAAATGTTTTACAAACACAGTTGTAAATCAGACGGCAATTAGCAAGCAATGGATAAAGAAAAAGGTATTTTTGAAGGGCAAGTTCAGCTACAAACCCTGCCAAATGGGTCTGCCGACGAGACCAAAGTTATTTGCAGGTTCTGTCAATCAAATTGAGTTACTACCGGAGAACATCTCATCTTAAAAGTTACTAGAGGCAGTTTATCTGTAGGAGATGGGTTAGGGTTACTGTGGGCTGACTGACATGGTTGGGTTGGGTTAGGGTTACTATGGTCTGACTGACCTGGTTGGGTTAGGGTTAGGGTTACTGTAGGCTGACTGACCTGGTTGGGTTGGGTTGGGTTACTGTGGGCTGACTGACATGGATGGGTTAGGTTAGGGTTCCTATGGTCTGACTGACCTGGTTGGGTTAGGGTTAGGGTTACTGTAGGCTGACTGACCTGGTTGGGTTGGGTTAGGGTTACTATGGTCTGACTGACCTGGTTGGGTTAGGGTTAGGGTTACTGTAGGCTGACTGACCTGGTTGGGTTGGGTTGGGTTACTGTGGGCTGACTGACCTTGTTGGGTTGGGTTGGGTTACTGTAGGCTGACTGACCTGGTTGGGTTAGGGTTAGGGTTACTGTAGGCTGACTGACCTGGTTGGGTTGGGTTGGGTTACTGTGGACTGACTGACATGGTTGGGTTGGGTTGGGTTACTGTAGGCTGACTGACCTGGTTGGGTTAGGGTTAGGGTTACAGTGGTCTGACTGACATGGTTGGGTTGGGTTGGGTTACTGTAGGCTGACTGATCTGGTTGGGTTAGGGTTAGGGTTACTGTGGGCTGACTGACCTGATTGGGTTGAGTTGGGTTACTGTGGGCTGACTGACCTGGTTGGGTTGGGTTGGGTTACTGTGGGCTGACTGACCTGGTTGGGTTGGGTTACTGTGGGCTGACTGACCTGGTTGGGTTAGGGTTACTGTGGGCTGACTGACCCGATTGGATTAGGTTGGGTTACTGTGGACTGACTGACCTGGTTGGGTTGGGTTAGGGTTAGGGTTATTGTGGGCTGACTGACCTGGTTGGGTTGGGTTAGGGTTAGGGTTACTGTGGGCTGACTGACTTGGTTGAGCAGGTGGTTCTGACACACAGTACAGGGTTAGGGTTAGGGTTGGGTTGGGTTACAGTGGGCTGACTGACCTGGTTGAGCAGGTGGTTCTGACACACAGTATAGGGTTAGGGTTGGGTTACAGTGGGCTGACTGACCTGGTTGAGCAGGTGGTTCTGACACACAGTACAGGGTTAGGGTTAGGGTTAGGGTTGGGTTCAGGTGGTTCTGACACACAGTACAGTTGCCATCGTTTCCACCAATCATGAAGCTCTTGACGTCCACCACGCTGGCACCAGTGGTGGCCATGTTGACGATGTTGAAGCCTTCACCAGCCAGGTTGTGTCCTGGCACAAATGGAGCCTGGTGACACTCTGTCATAGAGCCGGTGTGACAGGTAAGACAGAGGAGAAAGAGGAGGAGGAGGAGGAGGAGGAGAGGAGGGGTGGGAGGCATGGCCGTGCTGGAAAGGAGAGTCTTTGATGGAAAACAGAAGTGCAATAAGATTTACGATACTGAAAGTGTAAGGGTAACTTATATGGTACTAAAATAGACATATGCAGTGGCTTGCAAAAGTATTCAACCCCCTTGAAATTGATTAGATTTGTCTGGATTACAAATGATATCTAACTCATATGCTCTAACAGTAAATTATCAATGCTAAAATTAATGATCCGTCAGCAGATCTTTTAAAGAAAATAAAAAACTGAAAAATGCTGCTTGCATAAGTATTCAACCCTTACACATTAGTATTTGGTAGATCCACCTTTTGCTGCAATGACAGCCTTATGTTTTCTGGGGTAAGTATCTACCAGCTTTGCACACTGTTCGGGAGTGATTTTTACCAATTATTTTCGGCAGATATGCTCCAGGTTGGATGGATGACGCTTGTGGACTGCAACTTTCAAACAGTGCCACAGATTCTCGATGGGATTGAGATCTGGACTTTGACTTGGGCACTGTAGGACATTAACCTTTTTGTTGTTTAACCACTCCTGTGTTGCTTTGTCCTTGTGCTTGGGATCATTGTCCTGCTGAAGGGTGAAGTTTCTCCCAAGTTTCAGTTTTTTAGCAGACTGAAGCAGGTTATCTTGCAGTATCTCCCTGTATTTTGCTCCATCCATTCTTCCTTAAATTTTAACAAGATGCCCAGTCCCTGCGGATGAAAAGCATCCCCATGATGCTGCCACCACCATACTTCACTGTAGGGATGGTGTTTCCTGAGGCATGGACAGTGTCAGATTTGCGTCACACTAGCGTTTTGAATTATGGCTAACAATCTATATCTTCGTCTCATCAGACCACAAACCTTGTCCCGCATTTTAGCTGGGTCACTCTCATGCTTTCTGGCAAACTCCAGACGTGCTTTGATATGGTTGTTCTTGAGTAATGGCTTCTTTCTATCCAGAAAATGTGAGCTATTCTATGTTTCAGAGGTGAGGCCAATTGTAAGGCCTACAGTGTCCTCGTTAGGGCAATATTTTTCATCTGTGTCAATTTGTAGCTCCCAAAGCACAGGGGTTGAATACTTATGCAAACAGCATATTTCAGTTATTTATTTTTCTTAAAAAAAAATTCTAACATAAAACTAATGTGACTTTAAACTCATTTATTTTGAAGTTCAGTCTTTTGAAATAAAATGTTTAACGGAACAAAATCTCAATGTATCATTTGTAATCCAGACAAATCTGACAAGTTTCAAGGAGTTGAATACTTTTGCAAACCACTGCAATAATATAAAATCTATTTTATACAATAAAAAGTTATTATCATACACAAGTATTTAGAGAAATGCTCCAGAAACACTGAGAATCTTCCCAAGGTAAACGTACTGGTATTCATACCAGGTAAACGTACTGGTATTCATATCAGGTAAATGTACTGGTATTCATACCAGGTAAATGTACTGGTATTCATATCAGGTAAATGTACTGGTATTCATACCAGGTAAATGTACTGGTATTCATACCAGGTAAATGTACTGGTATTCATATCAGGTAAATGTACTGGTATTTATACCAGGTAAATGTACAGGTATTCATACCAGGTAAACATACTGGTATTCATATCAGGTAAATGTACTGGTATTCATACCAGGTAAACATACTGGTATTCATATCAGGTAAATGTACTGGTATTGTACGTTTCATACACAGTACTCCTCTCTGAAAAGCTGATGTTTTTTCAGTCACATCTCCAGACAGAGCCGTGATCCAAAGCATATTGTGGAGTGGAAACACTCTTGTTAGGGGCCCGGAGCTATTTCTACTGGACCATCAACTCTTTACCTTCTGGATCTCAACAGTGTGTTTTAAATACAATTATACATTTTATTTGACTATTTCCATTTGATTACATAGTCTTATAACAATGCCTCTTATTTAATTTTTATTTTAGAACATGCTCCTGCAATACCTATATTATATGACTTTGTATTACTGTCCCTACACATACAAACTATACAGTATATATACAGATCTGTGTTGACTAAAACATCAGAATTTAAAAACAAATACAAAATGTACTGTGAATTTTAAAGTACATTGAGGAAAAATATGAAAATGTTTGTAACTAGTCCGAAAGGAAGTGTAGCACTGAGGGAGAAGCCCTCCATTTCAATTGTTACATGTCTCATTCTACATACAATCTACAGTTTAATCTTTTTTATAGAATATAAAGTTAATTCATACAATTATAATAATCTAAAAGTAAGCATGATTGTGAAATCGCAATTAAATTGCAAATGTGTGACGTTATCTTTTATACGTAAAGAGCTATTTTGCAGAATGTACATTTTATACAAGACAGTGAAGACACCCTGATAGATCAGAGACACCAATCAGGAACAATGTCTGGAGGTCACAGGTCAGTATGAGAGACGATGTCTTACAGAAGGATTCGGAGGCTCTCAGTGTTGGTGAATATATTGAGAGGGGCGGGGCTTAGCCACTTAACTTGGATTGGTTAATAAGCAGACCAGGGAGGTGCTAGTGACACCCCAGTCTAGTGAGACAGCATCTCCACAGTCATTACAAAACAACCTATTAAAACAACAGTCTAACAAGGAACAATAGTCAAAAGGTTCTCCAGATATACATAGGCATTGGATGTACATAAATCGGGTCAGATGAAGCGGTTACAATTCTCATTTATCTTTTATTAAGGTTTTAATGTAGACATATTGTTACATAATCAGTCGCCATCCATGTTTTTGATTTCCATGCAGATATTCAAACCCTGTAACATATGATAACCCTATACTATAACATATGACCCTGTACTCTAACATATAACCCTGTACTCTAACATGTAACCCTGTACTCTAACATATAACCCTGTACTCTAACATATACCCCTGTACTCTAACATGTAACACTATAACACAGTGGTCACCAACCTTTTTAAGCCTAAACTCACATCACAAGTACAAATGTAAACCAAGATCTACCACTTGCAAAAAATGACCAATCCCACAATGTAGTTCCACTTTGACATTCTTTATTTTGTGACCCATCATCCACAAGCCAATTATTAATTTAATTATGACAACAGGCAAAGTATTCACTTAATCATACAAATAGTATAATCAGAAGTGCAACTATCATTCAACATTTTATGACAACAGTCATATTACATTTTTCATTATTTCCACAGGCCTATCACTCATTTACCATTTATAATAACCTTAATAATCAGTAAATTACAGGCCTAAGCCAATCATGTGCAGTACTGTTTCACTTTCCATTTTTAAACATCATATTTCAACACACTGCAAAATGACAATACTCAAGTAAGTGCAACTATCAATTTAAAATATTAAGTCACTTCATTCAATTGTTAAAAAATAATTTCACACAAATCAGACCTACTACCATTCATAACCTCAATAATCAGTCAATTACAGCCCCAAGCCAATCATGTACAGTACTGTTTCATTTTCCCTTTTTAAACAATGTACAGTGCATCCGGAAAGTATTCATACCCCTTCACTTTTTCCACATTTTATTATGTTACAGCCTAATTCCAAAATGGATTAAATAAAAAAAAATTCTCAACATTTTACATACAATACCGCATAATGACCAAGTGAACATTTTTATTTTTTGCAAATGTATTAAACATAAAAAACTAATATATCACATGTACATAAGTATCCACACCCTTTGCTGTGACACTCAAAATTGAGCTCAGGTGCATCCCGTTTCCACTGATCATCCTTGAGATGTTTCTACAACTTGATTGAAGTCCACCTGTGGTAAATTCAATTGATTGGACATGATTTGGAAAGGCAAACACCTGTTTATATAAGGTCCCACAGTTGACAGTGCATGTCAGAGCACAAACCAAGTTATGAAGCCCAAGGAATTGTCTGTAGACCTCCGAGACAGGATTGTATCGAGGCACAGATCTGGGGAAGGGTACAAAAAAATCTCTGCAGCATTGAAGGTCCCAACGAGCACAGTGGTCTCCATCATTCGCAAATGGAAGACGTTTGGAACCACCAGGACTCTTCCTAGAGCTGGCCGCCCGGCCAAACTGATCAATCGGGGGAGAAGGGCCTTGGTCAGGGAAGTGACCAAGAACCCGATGGTCACTCTGACAGAGTTCCAGTGTTCCTCTGTGGAGATGGGAGAACCTTCCAGAAGGACAACCATCTCTGCTGCACTCCACCAATCAGGCCCTTATGGTAGAGTGGCCAGACGGAAGCCACTCCTCAGTAAAAGGCACATGACAGCCCGCATGGAGTTTGCCAAAAGGCACCTAAAGGACTCTCAGACCATGAGAAACCAAATTCTCTGGTCTGATGAAACCAAGATTGAACTCTTTGGCCTGAATGCCAAGCGTCATGTCTGGAGGAAACCAGGCACTGCTCATCACCTGGCCAATACCATCCCTACAGTGAAGCATGGTGGTGGCAGCATCATGCTGTGGGGGTGTTTTTCAGCAGCAGGAACTGGGAGACTAGTCAGGATCAAGGGAAAGATGAATGCAGCAATGTACAGAGAGATCCTTGATGAAAACCTGCTCCAGAGCGTTCTGGACCTCAGACTGGGGCGAAGGTTGACCTTCCAACAGGACAACGACCCTAAGCACACAGCCAAGATTACAAAGGAGTGGCTTTGGGACAAGTCTGTGAATGTCCCTGAGTGGCCCAGCCAGAGCCCAGACTTGAACCCGATTGAACATCTTTGGAGAGATCTGAAAATGACTGTGCACCGACGCTCCCCATCCAACCTGGTGGCGCTTGAGACGATCTGCAAAGAAGAATTGGAGAAACTGCCCCAAAATAGGTGTGGCAAGCTTGTAGCATCATACTCAAGAAGACTTGAGGCTGTAATTGCTGCCAAAGGTGCTTTAACAATGTATTGAGTAAAGGGTGTGAATACTTATGTACATGTGATATTTTATTTTTTCATTTTTAATATATTTGCAAAAAATTCAAAAACTTTTTTCACTTTGTCATTATGTGGTATTGTGTGTAGAATGTTGAGGAATTTTTTCTATTTAATCCATTTTGGAATTAGGCTGTAATATAATAAAATGTGGAAAAAGTGAAGGGGTATGAATACTTTCCGGATGCACTGTACAACACAGATCATATCCTTTGTAAACAATATAGCCTACAATAGATTTTAAACTGACAACACTCACTCACTGATGGCTGTGGATGAGATCTCCCACACACACACATTCAATGTGATGGCTGTGATTGCACACTATCAGCAAGTGCTCTGTAGTCTGGCTCATAGTTTGACACAGCAAGTCTGACACTGTCTGTGAGATGTCTAATAGTTAGACAAGACCTGTTCTTTGACTTTATTATTTTCATCTGTGAAAAGGCCATCTAACAGAGATATGTTGATCCAAAGTAGGCCTTCACTTTAAGTGCGCAGGATAAAAGGAGGGGAAACTTTTCACTGTTTACAAGACCCCAAAAATCACTGTCTCTTGATCTTGCTTTCAACTCCATGTCATTTTGTAAATCAATTATCTCCATGTCAATTCCGATTGGTAAAGCAAATACTTGCTGGAATTTGGTGGACACCTCCTCAATCTCAATGGGGAGGAAAGGGTTTGAGATGAATGCAACAACCTCTATGTCATTTAACTCCTGGAAACGCCTGTTGAATTCGGATGCCAGTTTCCCCAGGTGGGCGCTGAATTCTTGCGGGAGAAAAGCATCTTTGTTTCCGATGTTTTGTGACATTTTCTCTCTAGGTTTCGGAAGTGCACCAGCCTTCCATTCCTCAGCTGAGAGGCCCACACACCCACCTTGGCCTTAAAGGCATTGACAGCGCTGATTAAGTGTGCCACGTCTTTGTCTTTTCCCTGAAGCTCATAGTTGAGTTCGTTCAGTTTTGCTGTTATGTCCGTGAGGACACCTAAGTCTAGCAGCCATGCATCATCAGACAGTTGTCCATGCTCTTCATTTCGTGACTCCAGAAATGATTTGATCTCGGGCAGCAAGTCAACAAATCGCTGTGGTACTTTCCCGCGACTCAACCACCTTACGCCAGCGTGGAGAATCAAGTCACCGTATGCGGCATCAAGCTCATCTAATAAAGATTTAAACAAGCGGTGCTGAAGTCCTTTTGCGCGAATTGAATTAACAATCCCCACGACAAGTGTCATGACATGAGACAAGTCCACTACTTTACTAGCCAGTGCTTGCTGATGGATCACACAGTGATAGTTCAAAAACTCGGGGAAATCGGGATCACGATGGCACAGTGCAACGAAGCCCGAATGCACCCCACGCATTGCCGGTGCCCCGTCTGTAGTGATCGCAACCAGCTTATGAATGGGAATGCTGTTATGCACATAACGTTTAAACTCGTAGTAAATGTCTTCACCTCTTGTCCTCCCTGTTAATGGTAAAAGGGTGAGAAAAGCCTCTTTAGTAGTTGAATCTTTAAAAGCCATGCGAACGAACACCATCAGCTGTGCAGTGTCCGTCATATCCTGGGATTCGTCAAATTGCAGCGAAAAGCACTCACAAAGTGATAAGTCCTTGAGCACTTGTTGATACACATCCTCCGATAACAACTCTACCCCTCTTGTCACAGTGGCTGGGCCAAGTGGCAGACTTCCAATAACATTTTTAATGTCCTCTTTGTTTTTGAATTCTTTGAATAACGTCTCGGCGGCAACGACCATTGCCTCCTTGTATAGCTCTCCATCGGTGAACGGTTTCTTTTGTTTAGCCAAGAGATGGCTGACACGGAAGGATGCCTCTGTTGCTGCCTTACTTTTAGCTGTCGATTTGGTAAAAAGCGACTGCTGGGCTTTCAATTCAGACTTGAGCTCGTCAACTTTCTTTGAACGAAGTGGGCTCTTTAGCGGGTAGGTTTCTTTGAACTTGGGGTGGATAGTGTTGTGGTGCCGCTCCACGTTACCCCTTTTTGCGAGCGCTACAGCCTGGTGACAATCAGGCAAATCGTTTTGTCCTTTACTATGGTGAACATAAAATCGTGTTCCCATTCTGTGTGAAAATGATATGTTTTTTGCTTTTCCGTTGTGCCTCCGCCATCATCGCGTATCGTTAGCTTGATAGATCGTGAGCATGCTAACAAAAAGTTCCTGAGGCAGTTAAGGCAGGAGTCAGGGGGACGTAATTTGTCAGACGTTAACCTATGAACTGTAGTTGATTGGCCAGATATACGCCTCCCCCGCCCCTCGACCCCCATCGCTACACACAGGGCGCATTTGAATTGTTTGACATTTATGTTTTTTTTCCTCTCTGATTTTGAAAACTCCTCGCGATCGACTTGGAATGCTTCCAAGATCGACTTGTCGACCGCGATCAACGGGTTGGCAACTCCTGCTATAACATATAACCCTGTGCTCTAACATATGATAACCCTGTACTCTAACATATAACCCTGTACTTAACATTTGATTATCCTGTACTCTAACATATGATAACACTATGCTACAACATATAATCACACGGACACCTCTATACACGTAGGTGCCAGGTTAGCATGGGGCTATGGAGGACTGGGTGTAGTGTGGGTTAGAGGGGCTATGGAGGCCTGGGTATAGTGTGGGTTAGCATGGGGCTATGGAGGACTGGGTGTAGTGTGGGTTAGAGGGGCTATGGAGGCCTGGGTATAGTGTGGGTTAGCATGGGGCTATGGAGGACTGGGTGTAGTGTGGGTTAGAGGGGCTATGGAGGCCTGGGTGTAGTGTGGGTTAGCATGGGGCTCAGGGCTATGGAGGACTGGGTGTAGTGTGGGTTAGCATGGGGCTATGGAGGACTGGGTGTAGTGTGGGTTAGAGGGGCTATGGAGGACTGGGTGTAGTGTGGGTTAGCATGGGGCTCAGGGCTATGGAGGACTGGGTGTAGTGTGGGTTAGCATGGGGCTATGGAGGACTGGGTGTAGTGTGGGTTAGCATGGGGCTATGGAGGACTGGGTGTAGTGTGGGTTAGCATGGGGCTATGGAGGACTGGGTGTAGTGTGGGTTAGAGGGGCTATGGAGGCCTGGGTGTAGTGTGGGTTAGCATGGGGCTCAGGGCTATGGAGGACTGGGTGTAGTGTGGGTTAGCATGGGGCTATGGAGGAAAAAATGAAAAGCTTATTTCCCAAGTTGTGTTTGAACCTCTGGTTCTGGAAGGTGACGAAGTGGTGTGAGCATGTCCTTTGTCCAGTGGAGCTGTGCTTTAAAGGGGCTTTAAAGTCAAAAGACAACTTTCCAAGCAATGCCACTTTCTCATAAAACTCCGTTTCCTCCGGGTACTCCGGTTTCCTCCCACAGTCCAAAAACATGCAGGTTAATTGGTGACTCTAAATTGCCCGTAGGTGTGAATGTGAGTGTGAGTTGTTGTCTGTCCCTATTTGTCGGCCCTGTGATAGACTGGCGACCTGTCCAGGGTGTACCCCGCCTCTCGCCCTGTGTCCGCTGGGATAGGCTCCAGCCCCCCCCCGTGACCCTGTACAGGATAAGCGGTAAAGTTAATGGATGGATTTGACAAATCGCACCCTGTCTGATCCTCACCTTCTTTGTCAGTTCAAGCTCGTGTCTTTAAAGACAGCACTAAGTCTAGCCGCAGTCATACACAGCGACATGCTCAGTACGGGCTGAATAGAGCAAACACCACACACACACACATATATATACAGTATATATAACCTTATGATCTCATCTCTCAGCAAGTACTCTGTAAGCAACTGCTAAAGTGTCCTGTGTGACTGGCAATGGGACAGCACCTACCACACATCTCTGCTGCTCTGTCTGGACAGAAGGCCTCGGCCCGCCCACACACACACACACACACACACTCAAACTCACCACTAATGTGTGTGTATAGATTATCTGTGTGTGTGCGTTGTTGGATGTGTGTCTCGCTGCATTAGGGCTGGGTATTGTTTCTTTATGGCCTTCCCTGGTCACACCTCCATAGTTACACACACATTGTGTCCTCCCCTCCTCCTTCTCTTTATTCTCTCCGTCTGTCTGTTTGGACCTCTCTTTCTCCCTGTCTGTCTGTTTGGACCTCTCTCTTTCTCTCTGTCTGTCTGTCTGGACCTCTCTCTTTCTCTCTGTCTGTCTGTTTGGACCTCTCTCTTTCTCTCTGTCTGTCTGTCTGGACCTCTCTCTTTCTCTCTGTCTGTCTGTCTGGACCTCTCTCTTTCTCTCTGTCTGTCTGTTTGGACCTCTCTATTTCTCTCTGTCTGTCTGTCTGGACCTCTCTCATTCTCCCTGTCTGTCTGTCTGGACCTCTCTCTTTCTCTCTGTCTGTCTGTCTGGACCTCTCTCATTCTCCCTGTCTGTCTGTCTGTACCTCTCTCTTTCTCCCTGCCAGTTTCAGGGTCTTCCCAGGACGAGGAGGAGCAGGACTGGCGCCCCCTGGAGGTTGATTACTACTGAGGCGTTTCCCACTAGATTAGCTACATCATCTTTAAAACACACCTATCACTTTGATCTGTGGAGGATCATGTTGACAGTGTTTGGCACCATACCAGATGTTTTGCTCAAACAATGCAGACATATTGACAAATATGAAAATTAAAAGAAAAGTTGAATCAATGGTAAAAATTATTATTTGTATTATTACTATTACTATACACACACCCAATCTCCATGCTTCATGTGTCCCAGAAATGTGCCCTGCAAACACACACACACACACACGGAGAGACACACACACACACACACCCAATCTCCATGCTCCATGTGTCCCAGCAATATTCCGTGCAAACACAAACACGCATGCACGCGCGCACGCACGCACACACACACACACACACACACACACACACACACACAGGTGAGAGACACACACAAACACGCACGCACGCACACACACACACACACAGAGAAACTGGTATCTAAGATGGTAAAGATGACCCTGGTGAGGTTATGAGATTACCAGATGCCAGTCTGATAGAGACGCATTAGGATGTAGAAACACACACACAGAGAGAGAGAGAGAGAGAGAACAGCACACACAAGGGAAAGGGAGGAGAGGAGGGAAGGGAAGCGCCTGATGGGAGATGAGGAGAGATGGTTGCAGTAATATGACCTATGACCTCCAAGCTGCTCTGGGATCAAACTGAAGCCACTATTTAAAGTATATGAAAACAGTGAGATCTATCAATCGGTCAGGCCTTCTAAAGAATGAGTGTGTGTCTGGTGTGTCTCCCTTCTCCTGATTTCATAACGGTTCGATTCAGCAATATTCTACACTAAGTACATTACTTATTGCTACAGTTTGTAATGTAGACATGAAGCAAAGACATTACGGAGCGCTACGGCATCTAAAAAAATCCAAACTATTGTTATTCCTGTTTGTATTATTGGTTTTTGAATGTAAGGTGTAGGTCATTTCTTTATGTTGCACTTGGATCTCAAATGAACTGGTTGGAGTCCCTCTGTCACCCTGCAGGCTGCCTTTCCTGCCTGCTCGAAGAAGCTACTGTGTGCCCATTTATCTCCCTGCTGTGCTAACAGGTCCTCTGGCCAGCACCCCCCTGTGGTTGGAGTTTGCACTGCAGTGGAACCTGCGGAAATACAGTTGGTAGAAAGAAGCCTCCTGCCTCCTGTCTGACTGAACTACCATACAGGCCTCCTGTCTGACTGAACTACCATACAGGCCTCCTGTCTGACTGAACTACCATACAGGCCTCCTGTCTGACTAAACTACCATACAGGCCTCCTGTCTGACTAAACTACCATACAGGCCTCCTGTCTGACTGAACTACCATACAGGCCTCCTGTCTGACTGAACTACCATACAGGCCTCCTGTCTGACTGAACTACCATACAGGCCTCCTATCTGACTGAACTACCATACAGGCCTCCTGTCTGACTGAACTACCATACAGGCCTCCTGTCTGACTAAACTACCATACAGGCCTCCTGTCTGACTGAACTACCATACAGGCCTCCTGCCTCCTGTCTGACTGAACTACCATACAGGCCTCCTGTCTGACTGAACTACCATACAGGCCTCCTGCCTCCTGTCTGACTGAACTACCATACAGGCCTCCTGTCTGACTAAACTACCATACAGGCCTCCTGTCTGACTGAACTACCATACAGGCCTCCTGTCTGACTGAACTACCATACAGGCCTCCTGTCTGACTGAACTACCATACAGGCCTCCTGTCTGACTGAACTACCATACAGGCCTCCTGTCTGACTGAACTACCATACAGGCCTCCTATCTGACTGAACTACCATACAGGCCTCCTGTCTGACTGAACTACCATACAGGCCTCCTGTCTGACTGAACTACCATACAGGCCTCCTATCTGACTGAACTACCATACAGGCCTCCTGTCTGACTGAACTACCATACAGGAGCCTATCCCAGCGGACACAGGGCGAGAGGCGGGGTACACCCTGGACAGGTTGCCAGACTATCAGTTTTATAACATGTCAAAGTTTATTTTACATGTCAAAGTGGAGCAGGCCTCTGAGTTTGATATTTGTGGAACCACTACAGCTCCTTCAGATAAGTATTGAGATGTGTTTATGTTGAAGAGATGACCGTGTGTGTGTTTGTGTTTGTGTTTGTGTGTGTGTGTGTGTGTTTGTGTGTCTCTTGGTCAGGTTAACAGCAGCTTGTCTGTCTGTCTAACACCCTGTGTGTGTCTGTATGCAATACTACATTGCCTGTCTGCCTATCTGAATAGAACACAAAACAATACAGTTTAAATATATACAGCGCCTTTAGTCTGGGTAGTCCTTGACACGTTTTAAGACATTTGATTTCAAATGCCAGCTCAAAGTAATACGTCTTGAGCCGGGATTTATGCACTATTTTTCAAGCCATTTGAGATAATCGAATGCCTAAAAATCTGTACATCATTTGGGGAAAACATGCTAGTTGACAAGGAAAAATAATCATCCTGTACACACTACATCCTATTTTACATCAAATTATCTAAAACTGTTTTCATCATTCTGAAACCATAACACAACAAATGTTGAGGCTGAGGATGTCTCACTCATGCCACAAGAGAAAAATATTGTCTGATGTTACTATATTTTAAGTTAAGTAGGAAAAACGACATGGGAATATATCATTATCTAACTGTACTTTAAGGAGTTGGGCAAAGAGCTTTTAATGCCACATTTACTATAGGTCGATATCAGTGTTAGCAGTTAGCAGTGATATGTGATATGTGTGACAAATAAACATATTTCAAATATTAAATGTATTATTCTTTGATCTAAACCATTGCTAAAATAAGTGTTTTAACAAAATTATTATTATAGTGTGTCAAATTGTTTTAAATCACATTTGCATCCCTGGGTAATTTTTTTGACCCATATGTGCAAAACTTGTAGTAGTAATACAACAATTTTATTTGTTCATTAAGTAAGAAAGGAACAATGAAAATAATGATTTGTAGTAATCTAAAAGGAGATATTTAATAAATACTTGGAATATTAAATTATGAAATAAATAGATTTCAAAAAATATAGCAAAGAAACAGTATGGATGAAGTAACATAGAAAATTAATCTGGGTCATTTTTGACCTATGTTTTGCATTAGAAGGGGTTTGCATAGCTTGTGCGTCAAAGGGTTAAGAGGATCTACCAAGCTTCAAGTTTTCTTAAATTATTTTAAAAAGCATGTATCAATCACAAGAAGTGGGGAAATCATCAAGCTTTAACATTTTAGGCAGAACTAACGTCAATAGCTTTAGTCAGAGGTAATTTCACTACCTCACTCGCTTCAGGCAGTCCATGAAGCAGATTATGATAGCGTCTTACTTCTAACTTGATAACGTTAGAACTTAGAAATGACAACGTTTCACAAAAAACTACTGATATGTAGCTAAAAGAAAATATATTATTGTTAGCCAACACTTAATTGTTTAGTTTAACAGAAACGGGTACTCTATTCAGTCAGAAAAGGATGCCAGCTTTTAAACTAGCGAGCAGCAGCTCTGCTAACATTATCTGTTTGGAGATTTTTAGCAGCACCGTAACCAATGACATATATTAGCACCGTAACCAAATTACATATTTTAGCACCATAACCCAATTACATATATTAGCTCCGTAACCTATTACACATATTAGCTCCGTAACCTATTACATATATTAGCACTGTAACCAATTACATATATTAGCACTGTAACCAATTACATATTTAGCTCCGTAACCAATTACATATATTAGCACTGTAACCAATTACATATATTAGCACTGTAACCAATTGCATATATTAGCACCATAACCTATTACATATATTAGTACTGTAACCAATTACATATATTAGCATCATAACCAATTACATATATTAGCCGGATGTCAGTAAAATTTGAAAATTAATCTCTATTGTGTCATCAGGGGTCCTTCCTGAATTTTTTAAAACTACCGCAGTTTTCAGCCAAGGGGAGAGCGTTTGCTGGATCTAAATCTGATTTGCGCAGTGATCTATGGGCATTGTAGTGTACAATGAATGAACCATTTAAACCCATAAAGGATTGACCCCTGATGACGCAATAGTGATTTTTTCAACTTGTTTGACATTGTGCTGTTTGATTGCGAAATGCTAAATGACGATCCAATGTTTAATTTACAACATTTCTATCTGATGAAGAACATATCAAACGATCAAAAATGTGTGAACTATCTCTTTGAATGCCGGTGGTCAGAAAAATACGTGGATTTCACTTACATTGATCCTGTGATCCAAACTTGTTCAATGTACTTACTTAATTTAGCCTGAACAACAACATATTGTTTAAGAAAATCAGTTAAGTATCCCTTTAATACCCAGAGTTCTCGTGTTAGAATTTAATAATTGAGCAGTGGATTTCAAATCAGACTGTGAGACAAGTTTCCTGGTTGCAAATGGCATTATAACGTCTTGTCAGGATTTGGAAAAAGACATTTTGACACTGTCCAAACTTGTATTTCTCCTTAGCAAGCAAGGTGCTGGGACACAGCACCCAACAGAGTGTTGTGAAACAGCCTGTCTGTCTGTTAAACACCTTAAACAGCCTGTCTGTCTGTTAGACAACCTGTCTGTGTGTGAGAGATCTTAGGTAACCTGTCTGTCTGTTAGACATCTAAACAACCTGTCTGTCTGTTAGACATATTAAGCAGCCTGTCTGTCTGTTAGGTAACCTGTCTGTCTGTTAGACATTTTAAACAGCCTGTCTGTCTGTTAGATAACCTGTCTGTCTGTTAGACACCAAAACATCCTGTCTGTCTGTCTATTAGAAAACTTAAACAGCCTGCATGCCTATCCGTCCGTCCGTCTATCTGTGGGAGGAAACACACTGCTCTCATTTGGATCTGAAAATGGACACAACAGTGGGTCAGGTCCAGACCCGTCGCCAGAGCAACCGCTTCTCTTTTCAAATGGAACTAATGCAGACGCCACACCTAGTAAACAAGCTAGCAACCACAACATACAACACACCCAGACATGCAACAATAACTCACTCACTCACTCACTCACTCACTCACTCACTCACTCACTCACTCACTCACTCACAGACACACACACACACACACACAAAGACTTACACAATATATGACAGCCCTGTATTTAAACACATTACAACGCTGTACATGCTAACCATTTCAAATTATGGACCACCAAAACAAAGTATGAAAATGATGACAGGAACATGCTCTATCATTTCATTGTTTGTCTAGCCCGGCCACAAGCTTGTTTCATTATCATCATTCAACCGAAAGTCTCTACATAAACAAAAACAACAAACTTGTATAGTTTAGGCCTTTTTGAACTGGCCTTTCAAGGGTTACATCCTTTTACTCACTTACATACTCCATCAGTTACATTTGTCATTAGCCCAAAACCACCTCTCACCTCTGAACAGCATTCGCAGCATTAGTTTAAGAGTCTAATGTTGAAGTTGACTTTCTATTCGCCTCCAAAGGCGGGGCCATTTTTATAACACTATATCTTTCAATACCACTCTAGAAGGATTCTATGGAATAGTCATTTATATTTTATATACTACACTTAAAAATGTCCATGCATCACAATATTCTTGTCTCTTTGTGTCTATATTGGCCCAATCACCTTTGACCTGCATAATATCTGTCGACGTAGCAGAGCCCATTGATATTCTTGATATTATGAAAGCTACACTGTTTCACCTCGACTTGAGAAACCAGCTGCCCCCCCTCCTCCCATATGAAATCTATAGGTCACACACAAGGCTGTGTCTGCGACGTGTTGTTCAGCCTTTCAGCCAGAGAGACATGTTAGCTTTATGTTACTTTGAGACCAAACTCTCTCCAAAGAACTCGAAGCTTATAGATGGGAGTTTCTCACCACAACCCCATTATAACCAATGGCGCGAGCCCAGGGGCTATTCTGGTTTCTGGAGGATTTAAGCCGCCCACATTCGCAGCGACACGGGACAAAAAATACACAATTATAAAATGAACACTATATTTCGTCGACGTCACATAGTCAATAGACTACTACTTCTCCCGCAGTTTGCAGGCAAACTATGAACACCCGTGCCGCCGCACTGTAGCCACAGCGGTCTCTGTCTGTCCATCTCTCTACCCCTATGGACCTCTCCCCCTTCTTACGTCGCTCCCCTATTTTCCACATGGCCTACACCCACTTTCTCTCTCGCTCTCTCTCTCTCTCTCTGCAGTGATACTATTGAGGACTTTCTCATTCCACTGCTAGAGATTGATTTCCGTTGGTATGCCCTACAGGAAACTGGCAAAAAATATATATCAGGACATCGTTGACATTCTGACTTTGATTAAGGTCGTTTTTCCGGTAACGGATTGGAGCCGCATGCGACAGATAAGCGGTCGACCGTGGCGTGTCGCTTCCTCTGCTCTGCAGCGATCAGCGGCGGAGAGCACTGGCGCTAATCAAACCTGGCCAGCTCAATTTCGCCGAGCCTCACAACAAAGACACAGCAGAGCGGTGATCTACCATTATCCTAACCCCGCCTTCCGCTTAAAATTGTGTTTACCGTAATGAACCACAAAAAGTGGCATTATCTTTGGGGGGAGTGTCACCACGTTGACTGCACCATTCCATGCCGGCCTGCATGTGCTTTTGTGTATCGTGATTCTCACTGGAGATAACTATATTCTCTTTATGTAGCCGTACACACGATGCTGAATTGGCCAATTTGGAGAGATAGAGATGAGTGGGTTGGTATTAAGCTTTAGACAGCCAACAGTGCAGGAAAGTTCTTTGACTAGTTTAGTTTTGTAGCTGTAAGTTTGCTTTGGATATAAGCATCAGCAAAATCACTATCATTTAAGGCTTTCACGATTTATTTAAAAAGTAAAGGCATAAAGGAAAGTCTCTGGGGAGAGCAGGGTAAGTTGAAACAGATTTTACTTGAGGCGTCATTAACTGTACATATATTTCAGGATGTGGTGCATCCCTGGGAACTATCACTTTGGATCTAAAATAAAACGTTTTCAAAATAAGACTTTCCAAAACAAAAATGGTCTCTTGGCTCAACTTGGCCCCTACGAAGAGTGAATTGAGCCCAGGTAGAGAATTAGTTGAGCCACATGGGGATAAATTGTGCCATTGATTATGTTGAACTAAAACTGAACATTTTCACCTCTTAGAGGCCTAATGCTAAATCAAAGCAAGACAAATTCAATACCAAATTTACTTCATAAAGGTTTCATTTAAAAATAAATGTTACAAGTTCAAAGACCAATTTTCTTCAAAACCTATTTAAAAATTTTAGAACAAAATCAAGTAAAAAAAAAAGAAAAGAACAAAAGGCCTCATTCACCATCAAGAACAGTTTCAACACACTTATATATACAAAGATTCTGACATTCACCAATCATTGAACCATCAAGAACAGTTTCAACACACTTATATATACAAAGATTCTGACATTCACCAATCATTGAACCATCAAGAACAGTTTCAACACACTTATATATGTTTTCACCAAGATTGTGACATTCACCAATCATTCCTAAGAACAGTTTTCTTCTTAAAACACACTTACGCAGGTTTTCACAAAGATTCTGACATTCACCAATGTTTTCTTGTTTGGGATTTGTTCTTGTGTAAGAAAAAAATCTACGCACACTCAAGAGCATACTTATGCACATTTGAGGGCGGAATGTTTGTTCGTAATATTTTGTTCTTACGTTTCCTTAAATTCTACAGTTGTAAAATATTACAGGTTTTAAACTACAATATGTTTTTATCATTTACATCATTGCTGGTGCAGCAAGTTATCAACAGGCCAAAAACATTCAAGCCCAACCCAGACCGGCCCGGCCAACTGGTGGGCCAAATCTATAATACAGACCAAATTTGTTATCTAAATTTCCGACCCCAGTGGGGGTGGGGATGGGGTGTAGGGTCTGAGCATCGACTGTAGGTAGGATGGGAGTGTAATGTCTGAACATCGACTGTAGGTAGGAGGGTGCAGTTCCAGTCATGGTCGATAGGCTAGGACAAGTGACTTGAATGTGTTGCGTGCAGCTACCGGCAGCCAGTGCAGTGTGTGGAGCAGAGGAGTGGGTTAGGGTTAGGGTTAGGGTCAGGGTTAGGGTTAACCAGTGCAGTGTGTGGAGCAGAGGAGTGGGTTAGGGTCAGGGTCAGGGTCAGGGTTAACCAGTGCAGTGTGTGGAGCAGAGGAGTGGGTTAGGGTCAGGGTCAGGGTCAGGGTTAACCAGTGCAGTTTGTGGAGCAGAGGAGTGGGTTAGGGTGAGGGTCAGGGTTAGGGTCAGGGTCAGGGTTAGGGTTAGCCAGTGCAGTGTGTGGAGCAGAGGAGTAGTGTGAGTGAACTTAGGGAGACTGAAGACCAGACAAGCGGCTGTGTTCTGGATGAGCTGGAGGGGTTTGATGGCTCACAGTCAACCCAGCCAAGAGGAAGTTGCAGTAGTCCAGGCGCGTGATGACAAGGGCCTGGACTATGACCTGCGCAGCCTCTCTTGAAAGGAAGGGCCGTATCCTCCTGATGTTGTAGAGAAGAAATCTGCAGGAGCGCGTTACTGCCGCAATGTTAGCTGAGAAGGACAGCTGGTCGTCCAGGGTGACCCCCAGGTTCTTTGCTGTACTTGAGGAGGAGACCGCAGTGTTATCAACGGGGATGGGTCTTGGAACGGGCTGGACTTCCCAGGAATGAAAAGAAGTTCTGTTTTGTCAGGGCTGAGCTTCAGGTGGTGAGCTGCCATACATTTCTGTCGGCTAACAATTCTTTTCCAAGATAAAAAATAGGCTAGTAAAGACGGTGCTTTGATACAATCCAACACAGCCTAGGACCTTCATCATTACATACTTGTCTTGTACATTATATGTGCAGGCAGCACAGCAAACTGTGCACAGATTTTTTGGTGCAGCCTGGGGCCCGGTCTAGTTGTGTGCCCTTCTCCGGATACAGCATTCCATGAACGAGTAGTATCATCCCATTCATCTTATTGTTGTGTTATTTAATATCCACTACTGGTGCTACTAAATATGACAGCTCATTGCCCACGGCCCTGCTGTCTCATGCCCTTATATGGGGATTGGCGTTTCTCTATGCTTATTAGCAAAAACTGTCACGAGCTTTAAATGTATGAAGAAATGGGATTCATCAATAGTAGATAGACATACGCGCAAATTCGCAATTCTGCGGTTTAAAAGGCCCATAATGTAGATAATCATGAATTTTTGTGTGCTTCCTTGGTGTCTATGAAGCACATTAAAAAGTATTTGAACGAAAAGGAAAATTATATAATATTTTTAAATCCTTAGGTGCCTCTTTTTTCCCTTCCAACTCACGTGCCGTTTTCAGTGGTGAACGCGCAAGTTTACGCCCATTATTAACATTCATCAACTGAGTTATGTTCTTGATTCATTTTATTAAGTTTTTTGCACTTATACTCAAAGCGCTTTACACAAATTGGTCACCAATTAATAACACAGAACGAACTACGAATGGACCGACAGCTATCAAACACAACACTAAGTCTGAGTGATACCACGGCAGCCAATTTGCACCAGACTTGCTCACCCAACATATTATGACAGACTTGCTCACACACATGGGACACACAGACCAACTCCAGTTAAATTGGCAATGAGGATGGTAGGAGGATGCGGTATGTTTTTTGATGGTGGGAGGAAACCCACACAAACACGCAAACTCCACTCAGAAAGGAGTTTGAGGTGGGGTTTGAACCCAGGACCTTCTTGCTGTGAGGCAACAGTGCTAACCACTGAGCTACTGTGCTGCCCAATTGTCATGGCTGTGGCCGGAGTAGCTGAGTCCGTGATTGGCCAATTAGATTGACTTGGATTTTCTACGTCACAAATCAGTGAAATTCAGAACAGCTTGTAAAATAGGGTAGATGTGTTTTCAGAGGTAAAATAGAGCATATGCACAAGGCACAGATTTAACTTTTGCATGTTTGGTACAATCCCTATAAGTGATAAAACAATGCTAGACAAATAAATAGTCAAAATTTTACATTAGGGGCCCTTTAAGAACACGTTACGAATCCAAAGTAGACTTCTCTTAGGAAATGTCTTAAAATCAAATATAAGAAAAAAACAGGAAGATATTGGTGAATGAGGCCCAATATTGACTGCAATTCTCATCACAGAGCCGAGCTACTTCTTGGTTTTGATTTGTTTTGACCCTTTCAGAGCCATTAACTTCTATTTTCCAGTCTATTTCTTATCTTGGCTTAAATTACCCCATCCCTGCATTTTTAACAAACTTGTATCATCCAGCGGTTTAGAGCTAACATAATCCTAACAGTCTCATATTGTAACTTCCTAAAGCTGACACGTGGGAGATTTTTTCAAACTTGTCTGCAGTTCTTCAGCGACAAGAATCATGACATAAAAGAAATACTTTGACCGGCAAAAAACTGTTTTTTTTTAACTTAACTGTGCTCACCACTTATTCCATGGGCCTCTCTCCATCACAGGCTGAGTAAAATAGATTACTCTTCAAAAATGAGTGGTCACATATCAAATTTTGTCTATGGTTTCCTAGAAACAAGGGGTGGCTCAACTTCCCCACAGGCTGAAATTACCCCGCTCTCCCCTACATCAGAAACAGTCTGATGCTATAGAACTGGAAGAACTAGAACAGACACAAAAGTGTTGAATAACACTGTGTGTGAAGTTATCTGGCACAAAAGGCAACAGATTAAAACTCCACCACGTTTTGCTGTTGGCCTATAAAACATTGCAGCTGGTCAAACAGCCAATCGTTGAATACAACAGGAATGGTCACAGTTTGGATGCTCTATATCTGCATCCGGCCATTCTCTGTGCGGATCTGTCATAATAAAGGCCTTGCTTAAGGAGATTTCCTGTCCATGCCGTGCACTCCTTAGGCTGAGTTTATTCTCCTTAAACCAGGAAATCTCCCAGCTCAGGATAATTCGGATAATTCGAAAGGCTGATTGAGGGATTTAGCTGGAATTAACTAATATAGGTGTTTTTATGGGATCATTAGTTATGCAGCCTATAGATCTCTGAATAACAATACAGCAGCGGGCTACCACCTCCCCCTAGAGGCTTGAGGAGGAAGTGTTTCACTAAATATTTAGGTATCATATCAGGTTTCCTTTAGAGAGTTTAGACAATACTGAGGCCATGGGCTTCATCATATGGATATCAAGATACCTACAATTTCAGTCTTGGAACGATTATTCAAATTGCAATATTTTTATAATATATATTTTATGTAAATATTAATTACTTTACATGACACAAGTGTACATTTAAACTTATGGCTAATTTGGAGGATTGTAGTTAATACAAATATTAAAAATATTTTATAATTATTAATAACATCGTTGGGTAACTAATGGTATACTATTCGTTGTGAATGAATTGTGATATTAACAACTGCATAACTATTTACTATTATTAGCCTATATTCATGTTTTCTAACGGAACGTAAGGAATCTGCTTTTTTGACATCATCTATAGTTCTTTGGTATGGTGCGGTATGACATGCAGGCAGCACTGTAATTTCTCAAAGCAAAATGGCGTGAATGGGTACAGCGACTGCAAAATGTCCAAATTACCATGAGATGGGGGAAATAATATTGCGCATACACAGTGTTCAGTTAGGTAGCATGCAAGGGGTGTACACATGATGCGTTCAGAGCAGAGCTAGTTCGTTCTTCGCTTCAATCACTTGGGTGCATTTGACTTCTGTCTGCTTTGTAATTACTTTGGGGGGTGGGGGAAAGGATGAAACACATCTTCAATAATAGAGGAAGAAATCATGAACGGCGCGGTGTACATTTCGTTTTTTCAAGGCCAGTTGGAGTCTGTTTTAGAGCAAGTCGTACAACTCGCGGTTCAGGAAATAAGCAAGACAGTTGGAGCGAGCTTGAATTCTATGCTCTTAGAAACGGCCGTCAAAGATCAAGATAATCAACGTCTAAAACAAAAGTTACAATCACGGGAGATCGAATATAAAACTAGCGAAAATGGATCCGTATCAAACAGTGGCAAGGCGGACAACGCGGACAGTGCAAGAACAAAGCCTGAGCAACACACACACCCCCCCAGCCACTGCACAGAGCGCGGCGTGCACGCAGACACACGCAGACTAGAGCAGAAAGGACGTGTCGTGGGTAAGGTTACGAGCACACCCCTACAAACACCACATAACATTACGTAATCATTGTAGGCCCAAATCATTAGGACATGTTCGTTACTGTGTGGGTGTGTGTATGTTACCAGCGCAGAGTGCCGCCTATATAGCAACTAATAAAGAAGCAGTCTTTTAGTTGTCAAGCAGTGGAAGTATACACGAAGCCACAGGGTGTCTTGTATTCCAAGCATATAAGCATATGTTGTTGAAGGCGAGTTTAGCTGGTAGGAGACGTAGTACTTGCTTAATTGTTCGGCGTAATATCTTTATAGCATCTCAGAACGGAGTATACTTCTACGTTCAGAGCTGTGGGAATCAGCCACCAATGACAAAGCGAATAGCCAAAGTAAACGGGTTTCTTACCTTACCTACCAGACGGAAAGCTGCTTCTTCCACCTGCTGTTGATTGAAAATGTTAAAGCACCAAATGTTGTTTTCATCTTCTAAACCATGCAGTTCAGATTTTTTTGGTGGGGGTGGGGGGGTGGGGGGGGTGGGGGGGGGTCAGAACTTGGACTAAGCCATAAAACTAGCGATAGATAACTAGAATAGCTTTAGGATTGCCTCAGTACCAGACTAGGCTACCAATCGGCAGACTTGTTTAAAATGAGAAGTAATTCTCCCAAACCTTTTGTTTTGTTCCAGGGCAATACAGATCTCAGTTACAGCCAGTGTAAGATACGAGGATATCTGCTACTTTCTTACATACTTTATGTACGGTCTGGGAGATAACCTGGTTTTTGATGAAGAGACAATAGCTAGATTGGAGCTGTGAATATAACATTCCACATTAAGGTCCATATGAACATCAGACAGTACTTTCCATTATTAATCAGTAATGACTAATGATGATGATTAATAATGACTGACCTTTGACCTGGGAGCGTCTGACTCTTAAGATGTAACCCTGCAGGGCGCTGCATGACATTAAGGCCATGCGGCTCAGGGGGGTCCCCTGAATGGGTAACTGTTTTATTGTATGTGTGCTGTGGACTGGTCCCCTGAATAGGAGTGTGTGTGTGCGTGCCTGCGTGCGTGCGTGCGTGCGTGCGTGCGTGCTGTGGACTGGTCCCCTGAATAGGAGTGTGTGTGTGTGTGTGTGTGTGTGTGTGTGTGTGTGTGTGTGTGTGTGTGTGTGTGTGTGTGTGTGTGTGTGTGCATGTGGTTTATGTTTGTGCTTGTTATGAATGATAGCTATGTTTTAACAGAGATCGCTAATTACACTGTTTTACTGAATGAGAGTGCAGTGTCACTTTGGCGGATTGTTATTGCAAAGTTGTGAAAGTGTCACATAGCAAAGGTTCGGCAGACGAGAAAGGCCAGTGAAGATATGTTTTATAAACTGATTGGCTCTTATAGATCAAAGCAAATTATGCGTTGAATGAAATTAATGCGCTGGTCGATAAGGCTGCTGAAATGTTGCCTGAGCATTGAGCAACAACTGGAAAAAATCTGGATGCATTTGAAAGGCTAATTAAATAATTTGCTGCGCTACATGGCAGTGGCGTAGGGGTGGGGCCCGCAAGGCACGCACTGCGGGAGTGGGGGGGCGTCTGATATGAACCTTCATTGTGATATGAACCTTCATTGTGAAATGAACCTGAAAGTTACTAGAGACAGTGGATCTGTAGGAGGTGATTTTGGCGTTCTCTTCCGTTTGCTTGGTGTAATTATTCTCTCGTTGCAAAGAAGACGTGCAGGATGCTCGCACAATGAACGACTGTACTCCAAGTATGGGCGTCTCTTTCTGATTTAGGGACACACTTCCTTGTGCCATAAAGCAAGTTGTCACAGTTTTGCAGAAGATTTGACCCGGTGGCAGACAAATGAGTGTTAAATATTGAGGCTTCAAGAGGACTGTTCTGAAAAGCCAGTTTTAGATTTTTTCATTCTCCCATAGACATTACAACGTGTAATGTATAATGTAAGCTATAGCTGTCTAGATCTGGGGTGAAACATTGGGACCAAAAGGTCATTATAAATTAGCACGAGAAAATATTTCAGTGGTGCGCAAAACCGTATTTAACATTGGAATCAGATTAATTGAGGGTAAGCAGTTGGCTTAGCCTTAAGGCTCCAGTACACTTCAAGCGAAAGTGAACTTTTCCTGTTCGCTTGGTTCTCTTTTGCTTTTTTGCTGAGGCTGTGATGGTATACTTGTTCACTGAGGCTGTGATGGTATACTTGTTCGCTGAGGCTGTGATGGTACACTTGTTCGCTGAGGCTGTGATGTAAAGAATTCACATCACATGAATACACGTGTGTGTGTGTGTGTGTGTGTGTGTGTGTGTGTGTGAGTGTTTGTAAGTAGGCGTGTGTGTTGAAGTTGACCGGTGTTTTTCGGTGTGTTCTGTTGTGGATGAAAAGGAACAATGTTGAATCTTTTAAAACTCTCAGGCCGTCAGACATGACTATATGGTGAGGAATCAACCTCAGGAAAGGTTTATGTATGGGTGTTAGTGTATCATTGGTCTATGTATGGGTGTTTAACTAGTGTATCATTGGTTTATGTATGGGTGTTAGTGTATCATTGGTTTATGTATGGGTGTTTAACTAGTGTATCATTGGTCTATGTATGGGTGTTAGTGTATCATTGGTCTATGTATGGGTGTTTAACTAGTGTATCATTGGTCTATGTATGGGTGTTTAACTAGTGTATCATTGGTCTATGTATGGGTGTTAGTGTATCATTGGTCTATGTATGGGTGTTAGTGTATCATTGGTCTATGTATGGGTGTTAGTGTATCATTGGTCTATGTATGGGTGTTAGTGTATCATTGGTCTATGTATGGGTGTTAGTGTATCATTGGTTTATGTATGGGTGTTAGTGTATCATTGGTTTATGTATGGGTGTTAGTGTATCATTGGTCTATGTATGGGTGTTAGTGTATCATTGGTCTATGTATGGGTGTTAGTGTATCATTGGTCTATGTGTGGGTGTTTAACTAGTGTATCATTGGTCTATGTGTGGGTGTTAGTGTATCATTGGTCTATGTGTGGGTGTTAGTGTATCATTGGTCTATGTATGGGTGTTAGTGTATCATTGGTCTATGTATGGGTGTTTAACTAGTGTATCATTGGTCTATGTATGGGTGTTTAACTAGTGTATCATTGGTTTATGTATGGGTGTTTAACTAGTGTATCATTGGTCTATGTATGGGTGTTTAACTAGTGTATCATTGGTTTATGTATGGGTGTTAGTGTATCATTGGTCTATGTATGGGTGTTAGTGTATCATTGGTTTATGTATGGGTGTTAGTGTATCATTGGTCTATGTATGGGTGTTAGTGTATCATTGGTCTATGTATGGGTGTTTAACTAGTGTATCATTGGTTTATGTGTGGGTGTTAGTGTATCATTGGTCTATGTATGGGTGTTTAACTAGTGTATCATTGGTCTATGTATGGGTGTTTAACTAGTGTATCATTGGTTTATGTATGGGTGTTTAACTAGTGTATCATTGGTCTATGTATGGGTGTTTAACTAGTGTATCATTGGTTTATGTATGGGTGTTAGTGTATCATTGGTTTATGTATGGGTGTTAGTGTATCATTGGTCTATGTATGGGTGTTTAACTAGTGTATCATTGGTTTATGTATGGGTGTTAGTGTATCATTGGTCTATGTATGGGTGTTAGTGTATCATTGGTCTATGTATGGGTGTTAGTGTATCATTGGTCTATGTATGGGTGTTTAACTAGTGTATCATTGGTTTATGTATGGGTGTTTAACTAGTGTATCATTGGTCTATGTATGGGTGTTAGTGTATCATTGGTCTATGTATGGGTGTTAGTGTATCATTGGTCTATGTGTGGGTGTTTAACTAGTGTATCATTGGTTTATGTATGGGTGTTAGTGTATCATTGGTCTATGTGTGGGTGTTAGTGTATCATTGGTCTATGTATGGGTGTTTAACTAGTGTATCATTGGTTTATGTATGGGTGTTAGTGTATCATTGGTCTATGTATGGGTGTTTAACTAGTGTATCATTGGTCTATGTATGGGTGTTTAACTAGTGTATCATTGGTTTATGTATGGGTGTTAGTGTATCATTGGTCTATGTATGGGTGTTTAACTAGTGTATCATTGGTCTATGTATGGGTGTTAGTGTATCATTGGTTTATGTATGGGTGTTAGTGTATCATTGGTCTATGTATGGGTGTTAGTGTATCATTGGTTTATGTATGGGTGTTAGTGTATCATTGGTCTATGTATGGGTGTTTAACTAGTGTATCATTGGTTTATGTATGGGTGTTTAACTAGTGTATCATTGGTCTATGTATGGGTGTTTAACTAGTGTATCATTGGTTTATGTATGGGTGTTAGTGTATCATTGGTCTATGTATGGGTGTTTAACTAGTGTATCATTGGTCTATGTATGGGTGTTTAACTAGTGTATCATTGGTTTATGTATGGGTGTTAGTGTATCATTGGTTTATGTATGGGTGTTAGTGTATCATTGGTCTATGTGTGGGTGTTAGTGTATCATTGGTTTATGTATGGGTGTTAGTGTATCATTGGTCTATGTGTGGGTGTTAGTGTATCATTGGTCTATGTGTGGGTGTTAGTGTATCATTGGTCTATGTGTGGGTGTTAGTGTATCATTGGTCTATGTGTGGGTGTTCGTGTATCATTGGTTTATGTGTGGGTGTTAGTGTATCATTGGTCTATGAATGGGTGTTAGTGTATCATTGGTTTATGTATGGGTGTTAGTGTATCATTGGTTTATGTGTGGGTGTTTAACTAGTGTATCATTGGACTTGGTACTTGAATGTATTGTGTTGTATCTTAACCCTCCAGGCCAGCTGAAGACTGTGATGGAACAGGTTCTGGATTTTGCTGTGTGTGAGCTCTCCAAGATCGTGGAGGCCAGCTTTGACGACCTCCTCCTGGAGATCACTGCAAAGGACCACGAGCAGCACTGTCTGGAGGAGAAACTGAGGACCGGAGGAGAACGAGGAGAGAGGGGAAGAGGAGGAGGTAAGGAGGTGGGGAACAGGGAGGGGAGAAGAACGAGAAGAAGAAAACATGGGGACAGGGGGAAGAGGAGGAAGAGGAAGAGGAGGAGGAGAATGAAGAGATGGGGACAGGGGGATGAGGAAGAGGAGGAGATGGGGACAGGGGGGTGAGGACGAGGAGGAGATGGGGACAGGGGGATGAGGAAGAGGAGGAGATGGGGACAGGGGGATGAGGAAGAGATGGGGGCAGGAGGAAGAGGAGGAGATGGGGGCAGGAGGTTGAAGAAGAGGAGAAGGAGGAAGAGTAAGAGAAGGGACAGGAGGATGAGGATGAGGAGGAAGAGGAGGAGATGGGACAGGAGGATGAGGAAGAGGAGGAAGAGGAAGAGATGGGACAGGAGGATGAGGAAGAGGAGGAGATGGGGACAGGGGGATGAGAAAGAGGAGGAAGAGGAAGAGTAAGAGATGGGGACAGTAAGATGAGGAAGAGGAGAAGGAGAAAGAGTAAGAGATGGGCCAGGAGGATGAGGAAGAGGACGCGGAGGAAGAGGAAGAGATGGGTCAGGAGGAAGAGGAAGAGATGGTTACAGGAGGAAGAGGAAGAGATGGGGACAGGAGGATGAGGAAGAGGAGAGAACAGCAGAGGGTGGGGCTTGTTTCCATGGAAGTTGAGAAGCTGGTTGTGAATCTGTTGCTAATGTGTTTCTAAGGGGGGAGAGGTGGAGGAAGGAGGCGGGGCTCTGAGAACGACTCAACGTCTCCTAGTGGCTCGGAGGAGCTGGTTGATCACCCAGCCAATACGATCTCCAGCAGCCAGGACCCAGCTAAGAGCACCAATGGTAAGTTACGCTGCATTTGGGCGCTATGGAAACCACTGGGGTCACATGATATCTACCGCTTCCGCCAGTTCTAGAGTTCTAGTCTAATCTGACAGTATTTCCACACAGCAGAATACTGTCCTAGTTGCAGGCATGTTGCCGGTTGCCCTAGTTACCCATTTGGCATTTGGAGATAAACACATTACTACATTACTACATCATTCTAATATAATAAACACATTACTACATTACTCATCATTCTAATATTATAAACACATTACTACATTACTACATCATTCTAATATAATAAACACATTACTACATCATTCTAATATAATAAACATATTACTACATTACTACAGCATTCTAATATAATAAACATATTACTACATTACTACATCATTCTAATATAATAAACACATTACTACATTACTACATCATTCTAATATAATAAACACATTACTACATCATTCTAATATAATAAACACATACTACATCATTCTAATGTAATAAACATATTACTACATTACTACATCATTCTAATATAATAAAAACATTACTACATTACTCATCATTCTAATATAATAAACACATTACTACGTCATTCTAATATAATAAACATATTACTACATCATTCTAATATAATAAACTCATTACTACATTACTACATCACTCTAATATAATAAACACATTAGTACATCATTCTATTATAATAAACACACTAAAATCAAATCAAATGTATTTGTTCAGTAGATTTCATACACAGGTAATTCAATGTGCTTTAGATTAGGTAAGCAGAAACATACAACGAAGAAACATATCAGAGGTCAAAGGTCATAAAAGGAACAAGCAATAGACTAATCCTAAACAGTTTGTAAGAAGAGAAATACAATGAACAGTTTAGCCAAATCCCATAGAGAACATACAGCATGTTTCTATTCTGGATTTATAAAGAAGTCAGGCTTGGAGCGAGTCTCAGATTTATAAAGTAGTCAGGCTTGGAGCGAGTCTCAGATTTATAAAGTAGTCAGGCTTGGAGCGAGTCTCAGATTCATAAAGAAGTCAGGCTTGGAGCGAGTCTCAGATTTACAAAGAAGTCAGGCTTGGAGCGAGTCTCAGGTTCATAAAGAAGTCAGGCTTGGAGCAAGTCTCACATTTATAAAGTAGTCAGGCATGGAGCGAGTCTCAGATTTATAAAGAAGTCAGGCTTGGAGCGAGTCTCAGATTTATAAAGTAGTCAGGCTTGGAGCAAGTCTCAGATTTATAAAGTAGTCAGGCTTGGAGCGAGTCTCAGATTTTGAAGTTGGTTTTAGCTATTTGTTGCATAGTAGCTAAATGCTTCTTCACCTTTGTTGGTTTTAAGTCTAGGGATGGTTAGCGGACCTGTTCCAGATGACCTTAGGGGTCTAGAGGGTTCATACTGCATTAGCATGTCGGGAATGTATTTTTTAGTGACTTGAAAGTGAGCAACAGTTTTTTAAAATCAATGATCTGACACACAGTGAGCCAGTGTAGTGATCTGAGAATTGGTCTAATGTGTTCTTTGGCCTTTGTTAAAGTCTAGCAGCAGCATTCTGGGTAAGCTGCAGTCGTCGTGCAGTATTGTTTTAGGAAGACCTGAGAAGACCATTACAGTAGTCCAACCTGAGAAGACTATTACAGTAGTCCAACCTGAGAAGACCATTAAGGTAGTCCAGCCTGAGAAGACCATTAAGGTAGTCCAACCTGAGAAGACTATTACAGTAGTCCAGCCTGAGAAGACCATTAAGGTAGTCCAGCCTGAGAAGACCAATACGGTAGTCCAACCTACTGGGTTAGGGTTATAAATGTCTTCTGGTAATAAATTAAGTCATCTCAGTCTTGCTATGTGTTTGAAGTGATAGTATGCTGATTTTATTACCAAGTTGATGTGGCTGTTGAAATTGAGGTCTGAGTCAATGATGACACCAATATTTCTATCTTTGGTCCTTAATTTTCAGAGACATGGACTCAAGGTGTGTACTAACTCTGGGCCTTTCCTCTTTTGCACCAACGGTTTGTTTTCTTTATTTAGCTGAAGGAAGTTCTGGCACATTCAGTCATTGACTTGCTCAATGCACTGACACAGTGATTCTATAGCCCGGTGGTCATTTGGTTAAAAGCTATGTATATTTGAGTGTCTGCATATCTGTTTCTACATCATTCTGGTATAATAAACACAGTACTAATAATAAATATCAGTTTGTTTACTGGCATATGAATAAAAGCCCCAGAATGCATGTTCACACTAATCTCTTCAAGCAGCTGGGCCAGACATTGTCCCCTTTTAACTCTATTATCTTTCTGTGATAAATAAGCTTTACTTTGTGTCTAGGAAAATAAACGTGAGTTTTTCTTCTGAGAGGAGACATCCCCCCGACATTGGCTCAGGAGTTCCACTGTGAGGCTGTAGCTGTGATGTTGTAATCTGTGTCTAAGCATGAACACACACAGCCTCTCACTCACTGTTGTAATGTGTGTCTAAGCATGAACACACACAGCCTCTCACTCACTGTTGTAATGTGTGTCTAAGCATGAACACACACAGCCTCTCACTCACTGTTGTAATGTGTGTCTAAGCATGAACACACACAGCCTCTCACTCACTGTTGTAATGTGTGTCTAAGCATGAACACACACAGCCTCTCACTCACTGTTGTAATGTGTGTCTAAGCATGAACACACACAGCCTCTCACTCACTGTTGTAATGTGTGTCTAAGCATGAACACACACAGCCTCTCACTCACTGTTGTAATGTGTGTCTAAGCCTCTCACTCACTGTTGTAATGTGTGTCTAAGCATGAACACACACAGCCTCTCACTCACTGTTGTAATGTGTCTAAGCATGAACACACACAGCCTCTCACTCACTGTTGTAATGTGTGTCTAAGCATGAACACACACAGCCTCTCACTCACTGTTGTAATGTGTGTCTAAGCCTCTCACTCACTGTTGTCTTTGGGTGAACAGACGACACAGGCCAGACAGATAGAATGTTGTTTCAGTCGCTACGGAGATAAACATGGATGCTACGTCCTGAAGAGGAGGGAGACGTTTAGATGGTCAGCTACCTGCTGCTTCTCAAGACAGATAAACAAATAACAACAAACTAAAATCTTCAGACAGATAAACAAATAAACAGAGATGAAGAGAGAAGGGATTAAGAAATGTGCAGGCATGGTTTAGAGCAGTGATCACACACACACACGCACACACACACACAGCAGTGAGGTTTGACTGAAGGTGAATCTACTCCTGAGACTGTGTGTAACCGTGTGTGTGTGTGTGTGTGTGTGTGTGTGCGTGTGCGTGCGTGCGTGCGTGTGTGTGTGTTGCAGACTCGGCAGTGTTGTTTGACTGAGTGTGAATCTTTCATCTAACTATCTGTGTGTTGCAGACTCAGCAGTGAGGTTTGACTGTGTGTGAATCTATATCATCTAACTGTGTGTGTGTTGCAGACTCTGCAGAGTAAATCTATATCATCTAACTCTGTGTTTCAGACTCTGTGGAGGTGGATCTATATCATCTAACTCTGTATTTCAGACTCTGTGGAGGTGGATCTATATCATCTAACTCTGTGTTTCAGACTCTGGAGGTGGATCTATATCATCTAACTCTGTGTTTCAGACTCTGTGGGGGTGGATCTATATCATCTAACTCTGTGTTTCAGACTCTGTGGAGGTGCTGTCTGTCTCCCAGGACTGGGTGCCCATCCTGGACAAGGTGTTCGGTCAGAAGTGGTGCAGTGACCTCTGGCAGGTCAAAGGACAACCTGGCTCAGGTACTTCACTCTGTCAGGTCCCCCAGGACCTCAAATAGAGGAGCCCAAGTAGAAGAACATCTGTAGATATTTATTAGAAAAATAAATGTCACAGCGTGGCCTTAGCCTCTAAAATGGCTGCCTGTCTGTGTCACAGCATGGCCTTAGCCTCTAAAATGGCTGCCTGTCTGTGTCACTGCGTAGCCTTAGCCTCTAAAATAGCTGCCTGTCTGTCACTGCGTGGCCTTAGCCTCTAAAATGGCTGCCTGTCTGTTTGTCACTGCGTGGCCTTAGCCTCTAAAATGGCTGCCTGTCTGTGTCACTGTTGCTGCGTTTCATTAGTAGTTCCACTTTCCCTCATTCCATTCACTTACCCTCAGCCCTTGGTATGATGTAACAGCATACATCTCGCGGAGGCCACTTGGAGAACAGAAGGAAAGTGGTCTGGGGATTTAAATGGAACAAACCTGCCCTTGTACACTTTCAGCCCAAACTGTCATTGATCGACCGCCAGTTGTAGGCTTGGTGCTATACTGCTTTTTACAAATCATCGGAAATACCAGTGCATACTTGTTTAAACGAGGCTTGTGCAATCAGCTGTGTCAGTTTCTAATAAACAAAAATGTGTACGTTTTTTTGTTTGTGATATGTATCATGATAATTCTAACTATTATTGCTAGGGGTCTGTGATATCTTCCTCTGATGGAACGACACTTAAGATGGCGGCGGGGATTCCCCCGAGGGCAAGTCCCGAGGGGAAGTCAACGAGTGCACGTTAAACGGCTATTGAAACACAGCATCAGTGTCCTTAGCCTCTAAAATGGCTGTCTGTCTGTGTCACTGCGTGGCCTTAGCCTCTGATGTGTTTTCCACAGGGGGAAAGGGAGAGGGGCTTCCAGACCTGGAGCCGTCGCCCCGCTCTCCGCCTCAGGACCCCCGCTGGACGCCCCTAGAGGACATGGAGGTTCTGTCCCACGGGGAGGAGCCCCCGTGTGCACGTGTACCTACCACCTCCCCAGGCCCCACCCCCAGCCCATCAGGTGAGACCCATAGCCCCTCCCATCTCAGGTGAGACCCATAACCCCCCCCCCACCCTTCTCAGGTAATACCCATAGCCCCCCACCCCCCTTCTCAGCTAATACCCATAGCCCCTCCCTTCTCAGGTAATACCCATAGCCCCTCCCTTCTCAGGTAATACCCCCAGCCCCTCCCTTCTCAGCTAATACCCATAGCCCCTCCCATCTCAGGTAATACCCATAGCCCCGCCCTTCTCAGGTAATACCCCCAGCCCCTCCCTTCTCAGCTAATACCCATAGCCCCTCCCTTCTCAGGTAATACCCATAGCCCCTCCCTTCTCAGGTAATACCCCCAGCCCCTCCCTTCTCGGCTAATACCCATAGCCCCTCCCATCTCAGGTAATACCCCCAGCCTCTCCCTTCTCAGGTAATACCCATAGCCCCTCCCTTCTCAGATGAGACCGACCCATAGCCCCTCCCAAAAGAAGTCAAATCGTTGCTTTGTTTTAAACGCTGGTCTCTCTTTCTCCCTGCAGGAGACTCCCAGCAGAGGTCAAATCGTTGCTCTGTTTTAAATGCTGGTCTCTCTTTTTCCCTGCAGAAGACTCCCAGCAGAGGTGAAATCGTTGCTGTTTTAAATGCTGGTCTCTTTCTCCCTGCAGAAGACTCCCAGCAGAGGTCAAATAGTTGCTCTGTTTTAAATGCTGGTCTCTCTTTCTCCCTGCAGAAGACTCCCAGCAGAGGTCGGCCTCCATGTTGCACCGCCTTCTCACTCTCCCTGTTCAGCTATTGGATGATGACGATGACGCTGACGCAGAAGCCATGGAAACGCTCGCTGCCCTAGCTGAGGCCGCGCCCCCTATCAATGGCGTGCTGGGTTGTCGTAACAACACAGAGTCCCCTAGCCGGAACAACCCCTCCCCTCGTCCTGCTCAGAACCAGGAAGAGGAAGAGGAGGTAGAGGAGGAAGAGGAGGAGAGAGGAACAAAGGTGATTTAAAGGCAGAGAGCCAGTGTCAATTGTTTTCATTATTTTATATATTATATTATCTTAGCATTTTAGTATGCTGATGCCCCTGCGTTGTTATGACGACTGTGTGTGTGTGTGTGTGTGTGTGTGTGTGTGTGTGTGTGTGTTTTGCAGAGGAAGAGGAGGAAAGTGTGTGTGGAGTGTGAGGAGTGTGGTCAGCGGTTCAGCAGGCGCTCTCTCCTCAGGGCTCACCAGCAGACTCACACCCGCGCCACCGTCACCGCAGCAACGCCACCGCCATCTCCAGGGTTACCATGCTCCGAGTGCGGCAAGAGGTTCTTCAAGGCGTCCCAGCTCCAGACCCATCTCCGGACACAGCACTCTGGGAAAAGGCCCTGAGAACCCACCAGAATCGGAACACAGATCTAATACCAGAGCCCCACACCATCAGAACCCAACACAGATCCAATGCAGAACCCCCCAGTGTGGGGGAACACAGCAGAACCAGAACCCAGACTAATGCCAGAACCCCCACAGATCCAGTGCAGGACCCCCCAGTGTGAGGGAACCCTGCAGAGGATAGGAGGAGGGGCTAGCACCTCATGGAGAAAGCAGCGGAATCAAAAGGCAACACAGAAACAAACAGAACCCAGGAGGATTGGAGGAACAGAGGACCAAGGCAGAACCCTCTTAACCTCCCACCATATCAGTCAGAACCACAGAACCCTCTTAACCTCCCAGCATATCAGTCAAACCCAGACAGAGCCCTCTTTAATCTCAGTCAGATCCAGACAGAACCCTTTTTAAAATCACATCATATCAGTCAAACCCTGACAGAACCCTCTTTAATCTCAACCAGAACCGCAGAACCCTCTTTAATCTCAGTCAGATCCAGACAGAACCCTCTTGTCAGTCAGAGACGGCAGAACCCTCTTTAATCTCAGTCAGATCCAGACAGAACCCTCGTGTCAGTCAGAGAAGGCAGAACCCTGTTTAATCTCACATTGTGTCGGTCAGAGAAGGCAGAACCCTGTTTAATCTCACATTGTGTCGGTCAGAGAAGGCAGAACCCTGTTTAATCTCACATTGTGTCGGTCAGAGAAGGCAGAACCCTGTTTAATCTCACATTGTGTCGGTCAGACAAGGTCTGGCTGGGAAGCCTCATTACACTGTACATTACTTAGTGCTTTGGTCACAACTAGCATTCAGTGACCTTTTTAAACCTCATTTGGGTTTTCAGTTTTTAAAAAAAAATTTAATCAGACTTTTTTGTCTTTTTATGTTTTACATTTTACATTTTTGGACGATTATCTTGTGAATCTTTTTAGTCTTTGTAGTCTGGAATTGAGCAGAGTAGCAGAGCACTTCACTAAACTGAGAGATACAGCTGACTGGAGATGAATGTCAATGACAACAAATGATATTCCGCCTTTTTTTTGTCAAGATCTTTTTTCTATGGCTATGTGCCTAAAAAGACTATTTAAATAGACAGATTGAGAGACAGAGACTGCCTAAATAGACAGACAGAGACTGACTAAATAGACAGACTGAAACAGAGACTATCTAAATAGACAGACAGAGACTGACCAAATAGACAGACTGAGACAGAGACAGACTAAATAGACAGACTGAGACAGAGACTGACTAAATAGACAGACTGAGACAGAGACTGACTAAATAGACAGACTGAGACAGAGACTGACTAAATACACAGACTGAGACAGAGACTGACTAAATAGACAGACTGAGAGACTGACGAAATAGACAGACTAAAAACCCAGGATTTTTTCTTTTGAATGCTCTCCTGTCTTCACTGTCAGAGTTTTCTCTCCTCTTAACAGATATACATCTTTAGGAGAGAGATTTTAAATCATTGTTACATTGACATCCCTCCTCTCCCTCGCTCTGTCAAATGAAGAGCAACGAGACTCAACTTGAATCAGTCCCCATGACCCCACCGTGACCCCTATCACCCAGGAACAGTGACCCCTAATACCTAGGAACAGTGACCCCTAATACCTAGGATAAGTGACCCCTATCACCCAGGAACAGTGACCCCTAATACCTAGGAACAGTGACCCCTATCACCCAGGACAGTGACCCCTAATACCTAGGAACAGTGACCCCTATCACCCAGGAACAGTGACCCCTAAAACCTAGGAACAGTGACCCCTATCACCCAGGAACAGTGACCCCTAATACCTAGAAACAGTGACCCCTATCACCCAGGAACAGTGACCCCTAATACCTAGGATAAGTGACCCCTATCATCCAGGAACAGTGACCCCTAATACCTAGGAACAGTGACCCCTATCACCCAGGAACAGTGACCCCTATCACCCAGGAACAGTGACCCCTAATACCTAGGAACAGTGACCCCTAATACCTAGGATAAGTGACCCCACTGTGACCCCTAATACCCAGGAACAGTGTATTCACCGTGACCCCTATCTACCATGCAGCCAGGTGGTGATGCTGGGCCAGGTGAACCGGGAAATGCGGCAGAGCAACAGTCTGGAGTTGAAGTGTGGGGGGGTATACGTTATAGAGCGAGGGAACATCTATACAGGGAGGGTTAGGAGAATCCAGGGAAGGGGTGGGAGATGTCTGGATGTCTAGAGCACAACCTCTGCTATCATAATGTCTTCCTCGGCCTGCGTCTCTTCATGCAGAGGGTTAGGTTCCACAGCGCAGGGCAAAACAAAGTATGATGATGTTAACCCAGCAATACTCTGCGTGTGTGTGTGTGTGTGTGTGTGTGTGTGTGTGTGTGTGTGTGTGTGTGTGTGTGTGTGTGTGTGTGTGTGTGTGTGTGTGTGTGTGTGTGTGTGTGTGTGTATGATGATTTTAACCCAGAAAAACTGTGTGTGTGTGTGTGTGTGTGTGTGTGTGTGTGTGTGTGTGTGTGTGTGTGTGTGTGTGTGTGTGTGTGCCGTCTTAGTAAAGTTACACGGAGAGCAGAACAACAGGGATTTAGGGTCCAAAGAGCCAGGTGGAGAAGCTCACTTTGTGGCAGAAAATTCTGGTTCTGTATGAGTGTCCGTCAGTGGACTGAGATTACCTTCATTTTGACATGCTCCAGTTTACCTGTTGTCCTGTATAGAGGGGCAGTCTGTTGTCCTGTATAGAGGGGCAGTCTGTTGTCCTGTATAGAGGGGCAGTCTGTTGCCCTGCATAGAGGGGCAGTCTGTTGCCCTGCATAGAGCTGCAGTCTGTTGTCCTGTGTAGAGGGGCAGTCTGCTGTCCTGTGTAGAGGGGCAGTCTGCTGTCCTGTATAGAGCTGCAGTCTGTTGTCCTGTATAGAGCTGCAGTCTGTTGCCCTGCATAGAGCTGCAGTTTGTTGCACTGTATAGAGATGCAGTCTGTTGTCCTGTATAGAGGGGCAGTCTGCTGTCCTGTATAGAGCTGCAGTCTGTTGCCCTGCATAGAGCTGCAGTCTGTTGCCCTGCATAGAGCTGCAGTTGTGTTGCACTGTATAGAGCTGCAGTCTGTTGTCCTGTATAGAGCTGCAGTCTGTTGTCCTGTATAGAGCTGCAGTCTGTTGTCCTGTATAGAGGGGCAGTCTGCTGTCCTGTATAGAGCTGCAGTCTGTTTCCCTGCATAGAGCTGCAGTTTGTTGCACTGTATAGAGATGCAGTCTGTTGACCTGTATAGAGGGGCAGTCTGCTGTCCTGTATAGAGCTGCAGTCTGTTGCCCTGCATAGAGCTGCAGTTTGTTGCACTGTATAGAGCTGCAGTCTGTTGTCCTGTATAGAGGGGCAGTCTGCTGTCCTGTATAGAGCTGCAGTCTGTTGCCCTGCATAGAGCTGCAGTTTGTTGCACTGTATAGAGCTGCAGTCTGTTGTCCTGTATAGAGGGGCAGTCTGTTGTCCTGTATAGAGCTGCAGTCTGTTGCCCTGCATAGAGCTGCAGTTTGTTGCACTGTATAGAGCTGCAGTCTGTTGCCCTGCATAGAGCTGCAGTTTGTTGCACTGTATAGAGCTGCAGTCTGTTGTCCTGTCTATTCTGCCCCGCTGCTGAAGCTGCCTCAGTTTCACTCTCCTGGGAAACCCAAGGTGCTTTTTGTCTCTTTGAAATCTACTCTTCAAATGATTGCTGTTATTTGAGGGTGGAGTTTTCCTATAGTAAGTGTTTCTGTACAGTATATCAAAAGAGGGGAGGGGGATCCATGTTAGTGTGTTTATGGAGCCGTCATCTCTCCCTCCACCCCCCCAATCGCCTGCTCTCCATCTCTGCTCATTTCATTTGTTTAGGCAGAGCCAGGTCCATGTTGACCCTACAAGCAGAAACGCTGCTCTCCATCTCTGCTCCTTTCATTGTTTAGGCAGAGCCAGGTCCATGTTGACCCTACAAGCAGAAACGCTGGGAGGCTCGGCAGACACGGTCCTCAGCTGTCCTGATTGTTTTGACAGAATATATATTTTTTAAATTGCATGTGTATACTCATTACATTTTCAGAATGTGAAGTGTATGAAAGTACATGAAAAAGAAAAAGAGAACAGAAAAAAAGGATAGGTTTATTGTTTTCCCTCAAAAAGCATGGTTTTCCCTGTTGATATTAACTAGAGATCAGTTCTTCTTGGGAAAGATTTGAAGATATGCATTTTATCTTTTAAGAAATAATCCTTAGTATGAGATCTGTGCGTACTATCTGAACATGGCCGGTTCCTCTGGTCAGGGGCTCTACTTTGAGCGACTCCAGGACTCTAGATCAGGCTGAGTGTAGCTGTGCACTCTGTGCAGCAGGTCTGGCCTTGTCTCCAACTGGGGAACGGTTCCATTTCACAAAGATGTTCCCTCATATGTGCCCTTGTACCCTCTTATGTGCCCTTGTTCTCTCCCTTGAATGTCAGCGTTTGAACTTAGTCCCCGATACGGTTGGAGAAAAATAAATTATGTGGTTTTACAACACATTTCCCCAGGTTATAAAGTTGTTCACACGTCTATGTTGCTATTCAGCCATTCATCCATTCCTTTGATTAATGGCCCTGGCCTGGCACGCTCTGTGGTTTCCATAAAAGCCAAACCCACTTCCAAGGAAGGGAACGAGAACACATGGAAGAGGACACAACTCATTGGAATGAGACATGCCCCTGGACATGAAGTGCACTTCGTTCTCTCTGGAAGCAGTGTCTCAGTATGTAGACTCACCCATTCCCCACAAACCTGTCTAAACGACACCCAGTTTAGACCTGGTCTGGGCAGAAAGCTGACTTAGGCAATACTGATTTGCAAATATTAGTGACAACAATCTTTTCATTGCTGTTTTTTTTTTTTTTTTTTTATAATCATGTCAGATTGTTGTTGCAAAGCCTTCAAACATAGCATTCTGCATTCCCATTTTTAAAGTGATGTTGTATTTGTATGTTTTAGTTAGTGAGCTGCAACAGTACACTGTAAATAGTATGGGCTTGTGCTCTTGTTTCTTTGACCAGGCTAAGAATATGTGGTGATGGCTCTGCATAGTGCAGTGCACCACTCTGAACCTCTGCTTTGCTTAATACTTAACTACCAACTGCTTTCCTCAGAACGACAAGTTTTCATACTGACAGTGTTTGACTCTTCACTCCAAATGAATTTTAATGCACTTTTTATTTTCTGTTACTCCTATCAATCCGTACATACCTCATTGTTTGAAAGATGTGAAACGGTTATTGTTATTGGACACCTCATTACCTCAGTATCACAGGTTGATATTTTAATGTCTACATCATTGCAATTGTAGCAGAGTGTTAAACAGGTTTTGGTTTAAGCGGATGTGTCGTCACAGAGCCTCACTGTCCATCTCCTTCTGACACCTGAAAGTGCAGGAGGCCTTCCACACTCACAGCTATAGATCAGAGGAGAGGACCACAGCACTCTGATGGTCTATGGTTGTCTCTGAGCCATTTAGTGTGAGGCTCCTGAAGAAAAACAAGATGCCCACTGATTAATTCAGATGGGAAGGAGAAAGAGGAGAGCTGGAAAGTTTTTCTGTATTCTCATATACAAATAGTATGATGGGGAACAAAGTTCCCTGAACTTGGAGATCTATATTGGTATCAAATTGAACGTTTGTCCCCAGTTGTCCTGTGTCCCACCTGTGTCTCGACTGTGTCCCCACTGTGTCCCACCTGTGTCCCACCTGTATCCCACCTGTGTCCCCACTGTGTCTTGACTGTGTCCCACCTGTGTCCCACCTGTGTCCCACCTGTGTCTCGACTGTGTCCCACCTGTGTCCCACCTGTGTCTCGACTGTGTCCCACCTGTGTCCCACCTGTATCCCACCTGTGTCCCCACTGTGTCTTGACTGTGTCCCACCAGTGTCCCACCAGTGTCCCACCAGTGTCCCACCTGTGATGACAGAGCCGGAGCTGTTAGCCCACCAGGTGTAACGCCTTTTCTGTTGTCCAGGTAGTGAGGCCCATGTCTAACATCTTCTATCGGAACTGGTGTCACACTCAAATGTCATGTTATGGTTCATTTGTGTTTGCCCACATGCCATATCAAGAAAAATAATTTCAGAAGTAAAACCCCTTGTCAAGTAGGCAGAGAGTTGATATGTCAAATAGCATTCTGAATGAGAAGGGACTGTAAAAGGGATATTTTATGTTTAAGAAGTTCATTTGATAATTTTATTTCCAGTAGTGGAATGTTCGTGATGAAACAGGGAAGCATGATATTGGTCAGATTTAGAAGTAAATAAAAGAATTTTTTTTTTTATTTATTTCTATTCCATTTGTGACATTTTAATGAATTAGATTGCTCTAGTTTTTAGTTCTTAGTTCTGAAAATTTAGGATTTCGTAATTTTTTTTATGTTTTTAATGAAATATGCCTTTCGTAAATTGGCCACTCTTAACCAAGCTAGATCTGCCAAATAAAGGAATAGTTTGGCGTTGGATCACTTGGCAACACTAAGTGCCAGCTCCACTTCAATTCAACAAGGGAATTCTAATTTAAATGTGAAAACAGGTTTGACACGAAACAGTTCTTATTCTACTACGCTGTTCCTGTTTTGGCTCAAATAGTCTGTGGCCCATGTTAGGATCTGAAGAGCTGTCTGAATGTCATTGAGGCCAAGCCCGCTCTGCCATGATCATATGTAGGCAATGTGACATTGTTTTCTACCCGAACTATAAAACTGGGTATTTCTTGTAAGACAAATAAACCAATAAATGTTTAACAACTATCCATTGATTCTTGAGCATCGGTGCAGCTGCACCAATTTGTTGAAAAAATGTATATATGCATACATACATATACATTTACATATATATATATACTGTATTTGTGTGTGTGTGTGTGTATATATATATATATATATATATATATACACACACATATATATATACATACACATATATATATATATATATATATACATACTCTCACTGGCCTCTTTATTAGGTACACCTGTTCAACTGCTCGTTAACGCAAATATCTAAACAGCCAATCACATGGCAGTAACTCAATGCATTTAAACATGTAGACATGGTCAAGACGACCTGGTGAAGTTCAAACGGAGCATCAGAATGGGGAAGAAAGGTGATTTAAGTGACTTTTAATGTGGCATGGTTGTTGGTTCCAGACGGGCTGGTCTGAGTATTTCAGAAACTGCTGATCTACTGGGATTTTCACGCACAACCATCTCTAGGGTTTACAGAGAATGGTCCGAAAAAGAGAAAATATCCAGTAAGCAGCAGTTCTCTGGGCGAAAATGCCTTGTTGATCCCAGAGGTCAGAGGAGAATGGCCAGACTGGTTCAAGATGATAGAAAGGCAACAGTAACTCAAATAACCACTTGTTACAACCAAGGTATGCAGAAGACCATCTCTGAACACACAACATGTCGAACCTTGAAGCAGATGGGCTACAGCAGCAGAAGACCACACGGGTGCCACTCCTGTCAGCTAATAACAGGAAACTGAAGCTACAATTCCCACAGGCTCACCAAAATTGGACAATAGAAGATTGGAAAAATGTTGCCTGGTCTGATGAGTCTTGATTTCTGCAACATTCAGATGGAAGGGTCAGAATTTGGCGTAAACAACATGAAAGCATGGATCCATCCTGCCTTGTATCAACGGTTCAAGCTGGTGGTGGTGGTGTAATGGTGTGGGGGATATTGTCTTGGCATACTTTGGGCCCCTTAGTACCAATTGAGCATCGTTTAAACGCCACAGCCTACCTGAGTATTGTTGCTGACCATGTCCATCCCTTTATGACCACAGTGTACCCATCTTCTGATGGCTACTTCCAGCAAGATAACGCGCCTTGTCACAAAGCTCAAATCATCTCAAACTGGTTTCTTGAACATGACAATGAGTTCACTGTACTCAAATGGCCTCCACTGTCACCAGATCTTAGTCCAATAGAGCACCTTTGGGATGTGGTGGAACGAGAAATTCGCATCATGGATGTGCAGCCGACAAATCTGCAGCAACCGAGTGATGCTGTCATGTCAATATGGACCAAAATCTCTGAGGAATGTTTCCAGCACCTTGTTGAGTCTGTTCCACGAAGAATTAAGGCAGTTCTGAAGGCAAAAGGGGGTCCAACACGGTACTAGCAAGGTGTACCTAACAATGTGGCCAGTGAGTGTGTGTATATATATATATATATATATATATATCTACACACACACACACAGACACACTCACTGGCCACATTATTTTATATAAATATATATATATATATATATATATATATATCCAATATCCAAGAAGGCACACACACATACATACACTTTATATATATATTTATTTCTATTTGGGCAGCACGGTGGCTCAGAGCAAGAAGGTCCTGGGTTCAAACCCCACCTGACCCAATGGCCTGTTTGTGTGGGTTTCCTCCGGGTACTCCGGTTTCCTCCCACCATCAAAAAACATGCTCCATTCTCCTTCCAGTGCCCTGACGAGTCACTACCAATTCACCTGGAGTCGGTCTGTGTGTCCTATGTCCTAAGCAAGTCTGTCGTAATATGTTGGGTGTGCAAGTCTGGCGCAAATTGGCTGCCGTGGTATCGCTCAGACTGAGTGTTGTGTTTGATAGCTGTCGGTCCATTCGTTGTTCGTTCTGTGTAATTAAGTGGCGACCAATTTGTGTGAAGCTTTGAGTCTCGAGAAAAGCAATAAAAACTCAATAAAATGAATTATTATTATACATATATAATAAATATATATATATATATAATGTGGAAGATATATATATATATATATACTGTATAAAAAATGTGTGTGTGTATGTATGTATATATATATATATATAAAATATTTGTATGTGTGTGTGCCTTCTTGGGTAAAGGAACCAGTCAGAATGTCTTCCACATCAAATGGACCCTCTCCAGACTCCGGTTGAAAATAATTAAATCTGAGACCTTAATATGATAAGATTAAGAATTGAATATAATATATTTGAGAAAAGGTTAACTATAATTTTGACAATAAAGTTGCATAATTTTAAATATTTTATTATTGTAAAGCCCTTATGCAGGTATTTTCTAACGAATTAAAAAAAAAATAGATAAAAAAATGGTATAGCTGTATAAGACTTAAAAAGTGAGCTCAGGTTGGCGAGGTGGGGTAGTCTATATTGCATTGAAAAGTGCACAAAAAAGTGATTGTAGGCTGTATATGGTAGCCAAGGCAAACTTTGTCATCATCGGCCATGAGTAAATAATCATCATAAAATGTACCCCCCTAATTTCCGCACTTCGGGGGATTTATGCTTCACTTAGCCGCTGTCGAGACCACCGAAATACTGACCGTAATTTTCACAAACACGCAAGTCCTCTAGCCCTTAAAATAATATTTGTTGACATGGAGTCTGCTCATTGAAAATAATTATATTGAGTTATAACATCGTGATTCAAACTCCAGAGGAAGCGCGCGAACATGGAGCAAGTTGATGAAGCTGAGGTTCCAGATGTATGTCTGCGTGCGCGCGCTGTACACATCTGAACGACGGAAGTGCACGAGCAGAAACGTCGAGGAAAGCGAGAACAGAGTGAAAACGAAGCGGAATTAGTCAATGATCGAGGGAGGAGAGGATTCTGAGGAGAGAGGGAGCACGGAAAAGAAAGAGAGGCAGCAGGGCTCGAGGTGGACGTGGCGGGTCCAGTTGACTTGGAAGTCAAACAACTGTGGTGGTGGTGGCGAGCCGAAAACGAAAAAACATGAAACGGGCAAACTGCAGGTAGCTCACATTATTGCAAGCTAGCTACAGTTTTTTTTTTTTGGTTTCCTGCTTTCTCACCTCTGTCTTTCGAACAATGTGTAACCATACCGTTTTGTGCACGGCCCAGCTTGCACTGATTTTCAAAATCGAGACACTTTTTTTGTTTTGCATATGGTGTATTTGCTCAGCGTGCTTGTCTGTGAAGTACTGTGCTGGCTATTCAAATGCAAAATGACAGAAAAGTAACTGGCAAGCGCAGCGGCATACTCTCACTTTCTCGCTAGCTGCCGTGCATGCCAGGGAATGCTAGCAAGCTGCATTGACATAGCTGGTAAACAAGATGGCCACTGGCTAACTAGCTAGCTAGACATGGCATCTTGCCCTGGCTTTGTATCACAGAAAAGCCACTGTTTATGGTCAAATTATTCGCATCCAAAATGTATGCTTTTTGGGGAAATGTTTCTCTTTTAAAATGTAAGCCGTAGAATTGGTCGCTTTTTATGTCCCCAGATCGCCCGGAGGCATCTTATAACATGATTTGAGCTTGGGGAAAAAACACCGACAGTTTCTTACAGTCTAACAGTAATATAAGGTTTGCGTGGCGAATTTGGTAAAGATACTCAGCGGTTCCCCAAATCAGTTCAGTCGGCAGATTGTAAATTTGTCAGCTGCTGGAAAAAAAAACTATTCTCACTTTAGGAGCGTCTCAGTTGTTTATTTAGAAATCATAGCGTTTTGTAAGACAGTTTGCCTGGCATCAAAGTTGGCGGACCAAACGTCAGTGATCATGAGTTTGCAGACCTTTTTCTAACAAGAGCAGCAAGTTTCTAGTGGTTCTATTTTCATTGTTGTCCATCAAAGCCTCTAGACTGTTATTTTTTACTTGGAAAATGTCACTTTGTATAGATGCCCCATACTTAAATACATAATCATGTTACCCTTTTTTGACAAAAGTTGTAATTTTAAAGCATTTACTAGTTTTATTTAGAAAAACCTGTAATTCTCTAAATTGAAACCTACTGTTATGAAGTTTAGTCTAATCCTGCCCTGTTGGTAATCCAACTCCCTCTTTATCTTACTCATCTTCTTCAGAGTTCCTCCAGGTTGTTGCTAAGCGCAGGGGAAGTATTGGTATCCCAGAGTGCTCTGCTGTTCCTCCCAGGACAGATAGACACACCTGGCTGTCCGGTTGGCCTGAGGACTGAAGGAGGAGGAGGAGGAGCCATGTCTGAACCGGAGACTGGGTGTATCTCTGCTCCGTTGTGTGCATCGCCCCCTCCTTCCCTCCACTCAGACAGCAGCCTGGCCGTCCTGACCTCTGACCCCCCCACCCTCAGCTCCCTGGCCCAACCAGAGCTGATGCTGCGCTGCATCAAGGCGGAGCCGGAGGAGGAGCCTGTGGGGGTGGGGCTGGTCAGCACCGTGGACCTGTCAGAGATCCAGTGTCTGAGCACCGCCGAGCTGGGCCACGAGCAGATCAAAATGGAGATCAGCGGCCTGGAGTACATCAAGTCGGAACACCTCGTTGGTCACCATGACGACCATCACCACCTGGGCGACGCCTTCCACTCCGCTACCGAGCTGGACTACAAGTCCCACTACGAGCCCAGCCTTGTGTTTGACTACATTACCCAGGTATGCTAGAGAGGTTTACCTGTCCTGTAGTGACTAAAAGCTAGGTGATGTATTTACCTGTCGATACTAAACTGAACAGGCAGTGGAAGGCTGGGGCGGCTGACTTTGTCAACACAACCCTACCCCTCCAAATCTCCCTGTTTCCGCTTCCTTTACAATGGTGCCTCAAGGTGTTACTAGTACGGATGTGCGCAAATAGTAGATCGTTGCTTCCCTGGCGAGTCGGCACCAGAAATACTAGTCAGTTAAAATTGTTAGTATTAGTATTTTTATGACCCGCAGTCGCTGTGGTCCTGCTTGGCCTGGAAACATAATGCAGTCCATCAAGATAGTTTGCAATGTTCATAATGCACAGCACAAAGTTACATTCATTTCAGCGGCATTTAAAATACGATTCGGTTACTGAAGAATGTGATTATCAGTTTCAAATGGCTCTTATAATATATGCAATATTTACCTTTTTTCTTTAGACTAGTCATGTTCAAACATCAGGGAAATTAGCAGTCAGGAAAATCCCTAGTTACTACCCAACTCTTAGACTTTGTGAATGATCTTTAGAGTGAGCGATGAAGTTGGTTACTCTACAAATTAGTGTGTAATAAAGTGTGTCTGTTTCAACAGCTTATTGAACTGTAGAGATTCATACTTATTGCCACAAAGTTCTAGTTAGGACCAGCTCAGCTGTAAGAACCAATACACCAAGCCAAATTATCACATGTGTGATAGTTATAGTGATAGTTAGTTGAATGATTCTCCTTCCTGTGAGGTTGCTAACGGTGTGATTCTCCTTCCTGTGGGGTTGCTAACGGTGTGGTTCTCCTTCCTGTGGTGTTGCTAACGGTGTGATTCTCCTTCCTGTGGTGTTGCTAACGGTGGGATTCTCCTTCCTGTGGTGTTGCTAACGGTGGGATTCTCCTTCCTGTGGTGTTACTAACGGTGTGATTCTCCTTCCTGTGGTGTTACTAACGGTGTGATTCTTCTTCCTGTGGTGTTGCTAACAGTGTGATTCTCCTCCTTGTTGCCGTCCAGGTGTCGGACACTCTGGAGTACATAAAGTCTGAGCAGCACATGGACCTCCAGTGCTACTACACCACAGAGCTGGCTTCCATCAAGACCGAGTACGAGTCCAACCTCATGTCCAATCACCTGCGCTCGTCCTGTGAGCTGGGCGGGGCTAACGGCCTGGAGTCCATTCACATGGCGGAGCTCCGCACGGAACTCAACAAGCTCCGCCCAGACGGACTACTGCTCGACCCAGAGTTCCCGGGAGCGGGGCCAGGGGGCGGGGCTCTGTATGAGCTGCAGCCGACTCTGGGGGGAGGGGGGGGCGGCACCAAGACCCCCGGGCAAAGGAAACCCCGAAACCCCACGGGGGAGAAGCCATTCTCCTGCACACAGTGCTCCAAGAACTTCAGTACGCTGGGCAACCTGAAGACCCACCAGAGGATCCACACAGGGGAGCGGCCCTACTCCTGTTCCCAGTGCGGCAAGAGCTTTGGCCAGGCAGGGAACCTGAAGAGGCACCAACTCATCCACACGGGACAGAAGCCCTACACCTGCGCCCACTGTCCCAAAGGCTTCACCAAGGCAGACGACCTGCGCTCCCATCAGCGCCTCCACACAGGAGAGAAACCTTTCAGCTGTCTGAGCTGTGGGAAGAGCTTCAGCCAGGCAAAGGAGCTGAAGACCCACCAGCTCAGCCACACAGGGGAGCGACCATACTGCTGCTCGCACTGCGGCAAGAGCTTCACCAAGGAGACCAGCTACCGCAACCACCTGCAGATCCACAGTGGGGACAAGCCGTACAGCTGCTCGCAGTGCTCCAAGACTTTCAGTAACCCCGGGGTGCTCAAAACGCATGAGAAGATCCACTCCGGGGAGAAGCCGTTTGGCTGCACGCAGTGCGGGAAGAGCTTTGGGCGCCTGGGCCACCTGAAGGCCCACCAGCAGATCCACTCTGGAGAGCGGCCTTTCAGCTGCACACACTGTGGAAAGAACTTCAGCCAGTCGGGCCACCTCAAAGCTCACGAGCAGATCCACAAGAGAGAGCAGCTAGACACGGGCAGCAACAGCAGCAGCAGCACCCTTAGCAACGACAGTAGCTAGGAGACACAGCAACTATTAAACTACCGCTTAACCTCTCAAAGTATTATTCCTCTTTTTTATAAATACTATATATATAAAAAAATATATGTTTTTTTCCTTACTTTTTCTTACATTTTTCATACCTTTTGTGCTCTTTTTGCATTATGTATGTACTATGGGGGAAGGGGTCGATTCTGACTGATTTGCTTTTATGCAAGTGTCAGTGTATGTCTCGTGTGTGTCTTTACGTGTGCGTCTGTTGGTGTGTGTGTCTTTGTGTGTGTGTACGTGTGTGTGTCTGCAGTATGTGTTTGAGGGTATGGTAAGGATGCAGTAGTTGAATCTTTTGTATCTCTGGTGTAAGTACCAGGCTCTAGTGAGTCTATGTGCTGTCTCACATTACATTTATTGATAACATGTAATTACTTAAAATCATATTGTACTGGAAAAGAATCATTAAAACAAACTAATGGATTTTCTGTGTTGTGGTCTGAGAGGTTTATGTACTACGATCCTTGATATTTAGCATAACCTAACACAATATGACCTCACCTCACGCTGTAGAGTGGCTATGATCATTGATTCTTATATACAGTGTAGAATTTATCCAGGCCCGGTTTCCCGAACAGCGATTAAATCTAGTTCTAGACTAAATCTCACTGTCTATTGGAGGTTCTCCATTGAAAACGTTTTTTAGTCTAGGACTTGGCTTAATCCCTGTATGTCAAACCGGGCCTCAGTGTTTAACTTTATAACAATATAACCCCATCTGCTACAGTAGAGACTAGCGATGATTCGTGATTCTTATGTACAGTGCATATATATACTGTATCTTATAACTCTGGGTTCCCATGGGTCCTTGAAGTCCTTAAAAGTTTGTGAATTCCAGAGGAAAAAAAAGGCCTTGAAAGTTTTTTAAAATAGACATTACCACATGTTGAAAGTGCTTGAATTTATATATATTGCGCAAGAACAGAAATTGAAATTCTTTTGATATTTTTTACTTAACGTTAGTTAATAGGCTACTGTTACATGTGTCTCCCGCAGTTGCGTCTTTGTTTCATGCGCCAGTGTGCCTCCTGAGTGCCTATAAAGTTTATTTTAATAAAAAAAATTTACATCTTTATTGTATAATCAAAATCTGGCCAATACAACAATAAACTTGTAGACCATACAAATTACAAACTGAGCAATTACAATTTTTTTTTACATTACACAAGACAATACTGTAAGAGAAATAAAATAAAAAAAGTCAACGCTCAATCAAAGTAGGGCCGTGAAATATACCCCCGCAGCCCCCGCGAGGGGGAGGGGCCCCGCTGTCCAAACTGCCCCGCAGCCCCGTCAACAGCTATCATAAGAATTTAAGCGTGTTTGCGTTACGATGCTGAATCAGAACAATATATGCGAGTACCTATAAAATGTGACGGTTACGTGCGTGCATGTTAACCTGCATCATTCGACTTCAATCATTCATGCAGTTTAAAGGGGAATTTCACCCCAAAACAACGAATTCAATATTCTCTTATTATAAACACCTGGACAAGTGAGACAAGTTTCACAACGGTGTTCAATATTCGGAACACTGATTAAGTGCGACACACACAACATGTCATCACATTTGTACATTTGTACTATATAAATATATTGGTTATGTAAAGGAATGGCTATATGCTAAGTGTTTAGTACTGCAGGACACTAGGGGGCAGCAGAGCCGCATTGAACATCAGGATGCTCATTGTGTAGCGGGTTTGTTTGTCATTTTCTGTTGAGCAACGCAATTGAGACCAGCTGTAATTGTCCTGTCAACTAATTTATACAGTTTTACAGGTTAGTAAGACAAATGAGCACAATTTAAGTTGTGAATTAATATAACTATATGTTTAAATATTGTGTCTGTGAATGAAGACGTTTTCTACTGTAGTAAGTTGAACAGTAGATTCAAAGTTACTAGCCCTGCCATAATGGCGCGAAGGGACACCGCTGCTTTGTTACATTTAGCTACTTAGCACTAGCTTACAGCATATGTACATGTTTGGTTTAGATTTTTTAATAAGTTCCCACGCCCTTGATAAATAACATAAAGGTAATATCCATTATGTGCTCTTTGATTTAGTTCAATTACATTTTATTTTAGTATACCTTTATGTATAATTTTGCATAGATTTGTCTGCAATTTCAGTAATTTTCCCAGATATTTTGGAAAGAACGTTTTATTTTTACAACTTAATGACATGCCAAACCATTTACCTGTCATGAAATGTTATTTGGGTAATTATGCATTTGTCAATGATTTATAACCATTTAACCTATTTCCTAGATGGCACAAGCAAGACAAAACAGCGCTCGCCACAGGTGGTGTGTTAGTTTCGACCCAGCAGCAAGAGCTGATACACAGGATAGAATGGTATACTATCCATTATGCCATACTCCAAGATGAGCATTTCAATATACACAGGATAAAATGGTATACAAGAGCTGAGCATTTCAATATACACAGGATAGAATGGTATACTATCCAGTATGCCATACTCCAAGATGAGCACTTCAAAAGCCAATATTTTAGAATGGACTTGGGTTAAGAGCAAATATGTCATTGGGGTTTTCAAGTGGGCACCCTCCATCCCAAATGTTTCGTTAATTTGAGCCCACGACACCTCCAGAAGGCTCAACGGTTAGCAATGACGTCTCAGAGCCACCCCCCTCTATATCCGCTCTCGGCACGGCCAGATATTAAAAAAAGTTGTTTATTAAGCTGAGAGATATCCCTATACCTATCCCTATTACCTATTCCTGCAGGCACTTTCTGCCAACTCTGCAGAGATAGTTACCACCTCAAAAGAAGATCATCTTTCCCCTACTCTGTTCCTGCAGGCTTGATATAGTACCTTATTAGAAGAAGAAAAAAGTATTCAAAAGAAATATTATAAGAAAGAAAAGAATTCAAAAGAAGTATAAGTAATGTAACAAAACGTACATATTTCTCTAGTGTGTTTCTCTACAGTCATGTTGGGAGGAATTTGATCTTTTCTGTAACATGTTGAACTATCTGTCATCTATCATTAGTCTAAAATAATATTTATTGTGTACAAACTTAGATTTATTGCATGAGAATATACACTATTATTTCAGCTACCAGATAAGAAAACAGCAGGGAAAGAGTACACATTAAAGTGAAGTGAGCTGGTAAAGAGAGAGCAGAATTGATTATCAAAAAGTATCAAGTTCTCAGGGCTCATCACGTGTGCTGCATGTTATTTATATGCTGTATATAAAATGTGATGATGATGATGACATAAAATGTGATGAATTGTGTGCCCCCCCCCCCCCAAATCATTGTTTAGTTCACTACAAAGCTCCTAAATGTCTTACACTTTTTATGACCATTTTTTCCTGAAAAGTTCACAACAAAGCCTTTAGTGTGCATTGCACATTTTTAAAAAACGTTTGGTATGAGAAATAAATAAAATGTGTTGTTTGTGTTGAAGATAATTCTATGAAATTATAAAAACAACTGTTCTATTGTGTTTTCTGTTCTGTTTTTTTTTGGTATGGAATGTATTGTATGTCGGTCTTTTTAAATAGAATTTAACCAATTGTTTCATTTGGTGTGACCATATATCATGTGGTGTCACCAGTTAGTTAATTCAAACTAGAATATCAGATTTTTGTGGCTGGAACATTCATCACTGAATGTGGATAGTATCTGTTTAATAATTTCATCAGTTTTATGGGTTTTAAAAGAAAAATCGGTCTGGTAACTACATAAGAGGGAGGCTGTGCCATTATAGAATGTGAATACAATGATCATGATTTAGAGTAACTCAAAATAAATGCAAACACTGTTTTTCCAAACATTGTACTCTAATAATGAAACCTTGTTTAAATATTAAGTATGTTAAGGAATTATATTAATTTTAAGATAATTCACGGTCTCACCACATGACATTTTTAACCCTCTGAGCCCTAAGCCATTTCTGGGCGTTTTTGGCTCCTGTCACATTTTTACTCACTGTGGGCTCATTTTTCACTGCACCTGCAAGTCATGCACCTCTATGGAAACTGCACAATCATGGCTAGAAGTAGGGAGAACTAAAATAAATTATTTGGTGCATTTTAACAGCTATATTGTCTGTTACGGCCTCCTTTCCCTCTCCTGTGTTTTAATTGTTTCTGTTCTAGGATGGCAGGAAAGGGGAGGAGTCCCGGATTGATGACACCTGGACCTGATCCCTTCCTAAGTTGTATTTAGTGTCCCTTGCATTGCCATGGTGTGCTTCTATGATTTGAGCACCAGACACAATGTTGGTCTAAAATAAAGATTTGTAAACTGGAAACCCTGACTTCTCTCCCTCTTTGGTCACTGCCTTACGAGCGGGTCGTGACAAGTGGGGGCTTGTCCGGGATAGCCAGTATTTGTGGCTATTTCGGCATTGAAACTTTGGTATTTGTTGTGATTTGGTTAGCGCTATTTGTTGCATTGTTTGGGCCTAGTGCGTTTGTTTGTACTGACGTCACATGCGTTAGTGTAGTTGGTCAGTTGGATATTGGCATATTTGGCCTGTTTGGTTAATTCGCTATAGCGCTTGGTTGGGAGATAAATTTGGGGTGTGTAACTTTTGTTGGATGCTATGCTGGCATCCTGGTCATGCCCTGTGCTTGTGATCTTTGCCTAATTGTTTCAGCTTAGTCTGAAATTTTGTTTTTTTTGAGCAGCTAGAGAAACCACGTCTGAAGAAGCCTTATTTGTTTTTATCTATTTTTACCTATAGACTTTGGACCGTGAGGTGAGTTTTTTTGTTCCGTGCTGCAGTAGTAAGTTTTGGGATAGTTGCGGAATACTGCCTGGAGCTAGTGTCATATATCCCCATGTAGGCATAAGCGGCGTACTACCTTAGGTTTACGTTGGGCATTTGGACTTAGTGTTTGTTATTTTTTTTTATGAAAACCTGCTCCAGAGCGCTCTGGATCTCAGACTAGGGCGAAGGTTCACCTTTCAACAGGACAACGACCCTAAGCACACAGCCAAGATAACAAAGAAGTGGCTTTGGGACAAGTCTGTGAATGTCCTTGAGTGGCCCAGCCAGAGCCCAGACTTGAACCCGATTGAACATCTTTGGAGAGATCTGAAAGTGGCTGTGCACCGACGCTCCCCATCCAGCCTGATGGAGCTTGAGACGATCTGCAAAGAAGAATGGGAGAAACTGCCCCAAAATAGGTGTGCCAAGCTTGTAGCATCATACTCAAGAAGACTTGAGGCTGTAATTGCTGCCAAAGGTGCTTCAACAAAGTATTGAGTAAAGGGTGTGAATACTTATACTTATGTGATATTTTATTTTTTTATTTTTAATACATTTGCAACAAATTCTAAAACTCTTTTCACTTTGTCATGCGGTATTGTATGTAGAATGTTGAGACATTTTTTTTATTTAATCCATTTTGGAATTAGGCTGTAACATAATAAAATGTGGCAAAAGTGAAGGGATATGAATACTTTCCGGATGCACTGTATGTATGTATATATATGTATACATATATGTATGTATGTGTATATATATATATATATATACATACATACATACATACATACATACATACAGTGGGGTCCAAAAGTCTGAGACCACTAGTCAAGATACTTCTATTTAGCATTTGTTTCGAATGTAATACTATTTTTTTCCATTACAAGTTACATCAGCTCAACATTTTCAGTGAAAAGTTGAATCTTTGAAAAATGTACATGAATTTAAGAATATCTTAGTATTTGGTATGTCCCCCTTTGCTTTAATGACAGCATGCACTCGAGCTGGCATGGACCCCACAAGTTTGTGCAAAACCTGATGACCCATGTTATCCCAGCATGATTTTTTGTTTGTTTGTTTGTAATGTTTATTTTGAACATTAGAAGCATAGTTACAAAAAAATAATAAATAAATAAAAAACGACAAACGAAATAATGTTCAAAAAGGAGTGGGAAGAAGTAAAAAAAAAACGTATTAAATCCCACCCCTTTGCTCTAAACAATTATTTCTGCTTCCTTCCTGCTCACTTTGATACAAAAGAATCATCATAAGAAACAATATTGTATAATATAAACAATATTAATGCACTTATAATACAAAACATTATGTGTAAATTACTTTTCTGTTACATACAGTACTTATTTTCCTTGAAAATATATGCTCTATATTTAAGTTTGAACTCTTTAATTGTTGGGCTCTGTTTTATTTCATCACTCATACCATTCCATAATCGTACCCCACAGAATTAAATGCATAATTTGTTTCCCTCTGGTGCAAGTTTTATTAATTTTAAATTTGTGCTGTCCTCTTAGGGGATACCCCCCCTCTCTATTCCTAAACAAATTTTGTATATTATTTGGCAACAAGTTATTATTTGCTTTGTACATAATTTGTGCAGTTAAATGTTTTACAATGTCTAACTTTTAATCCTTCTGACTGAAGAAATAGTGGGTGAGTATGATCACGATAACCGACTTTGTGTATTACACGTATGGCCCTTTTCTGGAGGACAATGAGTGGTTTTATTGAAGCGATGTAGTTATTGCCCCAGATCTCGGCACAGTAACTAAAGTATGGTAAGATTTTAGAACAGTATAACATATGGAGCAATTTATAATTCAGTACTTGTTTTGCTTTGTTTAAAATTGAAATACTTCAAGATATTTTATTTTGAATATGTTTAATATGTGGTTTACAACTTAATTTATCATCTATTATAACTTCCAAAAATTTGTTTTCATGAACCAATTCAATTTGGACTTCATCAATTTGTAAATGAATCTGTTCTTTTTTATAATTTCCAAATATCATAATTTTTGTTTTATCTAAGTTTAATTCCAAAATATTTCTGTCAAACCATATTTTAATTTTTTTCATTTCTTTTGTAACTAAATCTAACAATTCATTTAAATTTTCACCAGAACAAAAAATATTAGTGTCGTCCGCGAACAACACCGTCTTCATTACTCGTGATACAAAACAAATATCATTTATAAACAGTTTTGGTCCTAAGACCGACCCTTGCGGGACACCACAAACTATGTCCAATTTAGAAGAACAAACATCACCCAGCTTGACATATTGCTGTCTGTCAGTTAAATAGCTTTTAATCCATTTTAGCACTAAAACTCTAATTCCATATTTTTCAAGTTTCTGAAGTAGTAAATTGTGATCAATTGTATCAAATGCTGTTTTGATATTGATAAAAATTCCAATTGCAATTTGTTTTTGTTCCAGAGCGCTACTAATTTCTTCAATGGCTTCAATTATTGCCAATGACGTTGACATATTTGATCTGAAGCCATATTGGCTATTTGAAAGTATGTTGTGTTTTGTTATAAATGTGTCCATCTTATTATTGAATAGTTTTTCAAGTATTTTAGAAAATTGTGGAAGTAAGGAGATAGGTCTATAGTTGGTATAATTGTGTTTGTTCCCAGTTTTTTTATACAATGGTATGACCTTTGCTGTTTTCATTAAATTAGGAAAAGAACCAGTTAGAAATGACAAATTGCAAATATATTTTAATGGTTTTATGATCCCTTCAATAACCTTTTTGACAACTTTCATGTCAATGTCATTACAATCTGTTGACGTCTTGTTTTTACAGTTTTTAACAATTTCCAATATTTCTTTTTCCTCTACAGGATTTAAAAACATTGAGCTGCCATTTGACATTTGACAATGTTCCAAAGAGCTTCTTGTGATGTCACAGAATACTTGGCTTTCTCAGTCTCCAAGTGCCCCCATACATGTTCAGTGGGGTAGAGGTCAGGTGACTGTGGAGGAAAGTCCATGACAGCCAGGACTCCTTTGTCTTCTTTGGTCTTCAAGTAGTTCTTGCTAAGCTTTGAGGCGTGTTTGGAGTCATTATCCTGCTGCAGTATGAATCCTTCTCCACAAAGATGTAAACCAGAGGGTATAGCATGTTGCTGGTCAGGATGTAGTCAATTCAGTGCAGGTGTCCAACTCCACAGTAGGCAAAACACCCCCTTCCGGTTCCATGCACCGCCCCCTTGGAAACCTTTAGTCTGCCATGTTTAGACTCTGAGAGGCCCTCTTTGCTTAGAAGAACAATTTGACTTCTGACACTTTCACTGAATCCATTTTTCCCACTATCACAATACTACTTAGTAAGCAATAATCTGCTGGAATCTTGAGGCACAGCCATATTTTTAACAGGTGAACACTGGCTGCAAGTTGAGTTACTTTAACGAGCCTCTGATGAGTAGGTTACGTGAGGTTTACGTGAAAATATTAGAGATTTTCATGTGGTCTCAGACTTTTGGACCCCACTGTGTATATTCTTGCAGGGTAAAATAACGACATCAGCATACAGCTCTGATTTTTTTATAGCCCACTCCATAATTGTCAGTTTCTCTGGTTTTAATATTTATTGTGTATGAGGAAACAAACATTTTTGTTGTACTCTATAAAATCTTTTTTTTAAACCAAATTCCAAATAAGAATGTTGCCATTTAGAGCAGAAAGTGCCAAAAAATTCAGAAACTGGTAAAACACAAACAAAAAATATGCAGTTTTTTCAGACCTTGAGTAATGCAAAGAAAACAAGTTAATATACAATTTTAAACGACATAATACAACTTTGAAAATCAGGGTTATTCCACAATATATTGATTTCTAGGTGGTATGTGACGCAATAGTGCTATACAAGAATGTCCACATTTGGCAGCCATTTTACCTCCTTAAACAGTGCAGGCAAGAGGAGAATGCATGCTTCCAACTGTAGGTCTTAATCATCATCATCATCATCATCGTCATCCGCTTTGTCCGGGGTCGGGTCGCGGAGGTAGCAGTTCAAGCAGGGGATCCCAAACTTCCCTTTCCCGGGCCACATTAACCAGCTCTGACTGGGGGATTCCAAGGCGTTCCCAGGCCAGTGTGGAGATATAATCCCTCCACCTGGTCCTAGGTCTGCCCCGCGGCCTCCGCCCAGCTGGACGTGCCTGGAACACCTCCCTAGGGAGGCGCCAGGTGGCATCCTTACTAGATGCCCGAACCACCTCAACTGGCTCCTTTCTACGCAAAGAAGCAGCGGCTCTACTCCGAGTCCCTCACGAATGACTGAACTTCTCACCCTATCCCTAAGGGAGATGCCAGCCACCCTCCGGAGGAAACTCATTTCCGCCGCTTGTATCCGCGATCTCGTTCTTTCGGTCATGACCCACCCTTCATGACCATAGGTGAGAGTAGGAACGAAGATAGACCGGTAGATTGAGAGCTTTGCCTTCTGGCTCAGCTCTCTCTTTGTCACAACGGTGCGATAGAGCGACTGCAACACCGCACCCGCTGCTCCAATTCTCCGGCCCATCTCTCGTTCCATTTTACCCTCACTCGAGAATAAGACCCCGAGATACTTGAACTCCTTCACTTGGGGTAAAGACTCATTCCCTACCTGGAGTAGACAATCCATCGGTTTCCTGCTGAGAACCATGGCCTCAGATTTGGAGGTGCTGATCCTCATCCCAGCCGCTTCACACTCGGCTGCGAACCGATCCAATGAGTGCTGCAGGTCGCAGACTGATGATGCCATCAGGACCACATCATCTGCAAAAAGCAGTGATGCAATCCTCTGCCCACCAACCCGCAGCCCCCCTCCCCCGCGGCTACGCCGTGAAATCCAGAATTGTATACAATATGCCAAATCACAGCACTGTGCCCACCTTGTTTTTCTAAATTGTTGTCCATCATTTATTTGCTAACTTTAAATTTGTTTTCCATTCTGAGGTCAGTTTTGATGGTGATCAGTTTCTATTCTTCCCATTTTCCTCTGTAGAGAGCCTTCTCTGAGAAGCAGTGATCACTCCAGCCAACCACAGTCCAGTCCAGATACCTCTTTAGTGATTCCAATAGTGCTAAGAATGGCCATAGAAAGGAAAAATCCTGATCTGAAGAGTGCAACCAAAACAAAACTACGAAGTCTTTTAATCCAAAATCTTTATGACCAACTCAGTAGAAAAACAATGTAAGTTGCTATTACTTACTCTTTTATATCTTAATCAACTGTCATGACATTTCTCCCAGCAATTGTACAAATGTCCACTACTCAGTCCCACAATGAGGTAGAGACGAGCAACCACTACAGTCACACTCAGCAGGTGGTGGAGAACATGTGAAAACAAAGTTTGTCCACCAATTGGAAATTTACATAAGTAAATGAATTATAATGGCAAAGTGTTAGAATTGGGCAATGGAAACTACTGTCTCTTGTGGCCTACTCTCCATTTGGCTAAACCGTTGTACAATTGCAATAAATTCTAAATAGTTTGAAACAGATTTTTTGCAGCTTACTTGCATCGTAAAGCACGCGCCTTGCTGCTGCAGATTGTAGATAAAAAGCACAGCGTTTACAGCTGACATCAACATAAGCCAACTATCGGAATTTTCTAACTTTCTAAAGCCGCTAACACTTCTCGCCCCTTCGTTTCCACATTAGATACCCAACTCATCTTCAGTATATTGAACTTCTATCAATTGTGATAATGGACCACAGATTCCTCAAGGAAAGCATTGGTTCAGGATAAGTAAGTGTTCAGTGATAAAAAATTCATGTATTACCTATTTTACATAAGGGTATGCATTGGTAAAAATCTATTTTTTCAGGATTCCATGCATGAATCTCTGCGGAATAAATTTAATAAGGAAAGGCGGCCGCTTGTGGCAAACAATGAATATTTAAATAGTTTGATGTCGGAGAAGATGCACGAAGCATCAGGGAACATTTGCGTGTCATGAAAGAGGAAACGGAGAAGCTTCGTCCAAACATAGAGCTCCTCAAAGAAAGGATGGCGCTTATAATACACTACCGGAGAGATTTTGTGTCCAACCACAGTACAGAGGAGACACTCTCTGAGTTTCCGTGTTTCAGACTGGCCAAACTGGTAGGTGTAGTAGTGTGTTAATTGCTTCCTTATTTAATTCTATGAGTTATGATTATATTTTAATACATGTCTTTTGTACTTCCCCTTCATTTTAACATAAGCTACTTTGGGAGCTGAGAGACCACACCAATGTGTATATGGACTAACAAATCCTTTTACAGCTGTCTTTATTGGCACCTCGAGTCCTTCAAGTTTCACGAGGTCCCTTGAAGCAGAAGTTCAGGTGCCGGATTGATGATTGTGAGGATGGCAGACTGAAGAAAAGTAATTGTATCACACCCTACCCTTAACGCCCTACCCTCCCCCTTCTCCACACGCCCCTTTCCCCAACACCCCCCACTCAAATTCTCTGCACATATCACAACAGACTTGTTTCATTCATTGGTCAAAGTGAGTAAGCATTGACTAGATGCAAGAAGTAGGCTGCCAAATATGACATATTTTATCCAACCGGTCCCGGGTTCTCTCTAAACCTTGTTCCTGGGGTTCCCCTCTCCTGGGTCCGTGATCTTTCCTCCTTCAATTCTCCGGTGTGCTATTCCTTGTCTCCTCACGGCGCCCTCTGCCTCTGTAGTCCGTCCGTCCCCCCTCCGTCCCCCCCCCCCCCCCGTGGCAGCCAGCACCTATGGCTGAAATAGATTGAACTAAATTGATCACAGGTGGGGGGAGTGGCCAGGCCCTGAGAAGGTGCTGGGAAATGTAGTGGCCTTCAATTAGCTCTCCCAGCCTCAGCCTTCCCTTAAAGAGCTGGCTCCCTCCTTTTCCCTTTTCAGTGGGGACCATGCCATAGGCTGAGGCACCACAGTATACACACCTATGGAATGACTGACTTACACCCCACCAGAGTGACTGACAATAATGATAGAATGATGATTAATAACATTTAGCTTTTTTTGATTAAGGACTGCAGCCTCGGCCGTGGCAGAAGCAAAGCAGCGGGTGTGGGAGGAGTTCGGAGAAACCATGGAGAAGGACTTTCGGCTGGCGCCAAAGCGGTTCTGGAAGACCATCCGACACCTCAGGAGGGGAAAGCAGGGAACCATTCAAGCTGTATACAGTAAGGATGGGACGTTGTTGACCTCAACTGACAAGGTGATTGGGAGGTGGAAGGAGCACTTTGAGGAACTCCTGAACCCGAAAAACCCACATAGTAGAGACAGGGCTGGAGGATGATGGGGGATCAGCATCAATCTCCCTGGCGGAAGTCACTGAGGTAGTCAAACAACTCCACAGTGGCAAAGCCCCAGGGGTTGATGAGATCCGCCCAGAAATGCTGAAGGCTTTGGGTGTTGAGGGACTGTCATGGATGACACGTCTTATCAACATTGCGTGGAAGTCGGGGACAGTACCTAAGGAGTGGTAGACCGGGGTGGTGGTTCCCCTGTTCAAAAAGGGGGACCGGAGAGTGTGTGCCAACTACAGAGGCATCACATTACTCAGCCTCCCCCGGAAAGTATACTCCAGGGTGCTGGAAAGGAGGGTTCGACCGATAGTCGAACCTCGGATTGAGGAGGAACAATGCGGTTTCCGGCCTGGTCGTGGAACAACGGACCAGCTTTTTACCCTCGCGAGGATCTTTGGGAGCCTGGGAGTATGCCAATCCGGTCTACACGTGTTTTGTGGATTTGGAGAAGGCGTATGATCGGGTTCCCCGGGAGATACTGTGGGAGGTGCTGCGAGAGTATGGGGTGAGGGGGGTCTCTACTCAGAGCCATCCAATCTCTGTACTCCCAAAGCGAGAGCTGTGTCCGGGTCTGCGGCAGTAAGTCGGACTCGTTTCCGGTGAGGTTGGCCTCCTCCAAGGCTGCGCTTTGTCACCTATCCTGTTTGTGGTATTCATGGACAGGATCTCACGGCGTAGCCGCGGGGAGGGGCTGCGGGTTGGTGGGCAGAGGATTGCATCACTGCTTTTTGCAGATGATGTGGTCCTGATGGCATCATCAGTCTGCGACCTGCAGCACTCATTGGATCGGTTCGCAGCCGAGTGTGAAGCGGCTGGGATGAGGATCAGCACCTCCAAATCTGAGGCCATGGTTCTCAGCAGGAAACCGATGGATTGTCTACTCCAGGTAGGGAATGAGTCTTTACCCCAAGTGAAGGAGTTCAAGTATCTTGGGGTCTTGTTCTCGAGTGAGGGTAAAATGGAACGAGAGATGGGCCGAAAGTGGAGCAGCGGGTGCGGTGTTGCAGTCGCTCTATCCGCCCGTTGTGACAGAAGAGCTGAGCCAGAAGGCAAAGCTCTCAATCTACCGGTCTATCTTCGTTCCTACTCTCACCTATGGTCATGAAGGGTGGGTCATGACCGAATTAACGAGATCGCGGATACAAGCGGCGGAAATGAGTTTCCTCCGGAGGGTGGCTGGCATCTCCCTTAGGGATAGGGTGAGAAGTTCAGCCATTCGTGAGGGACTCGGAGTAGAGCCGCTGCTTCTTTGCGTAGAAAGAAGCCAGTTGAGGTGGTTCGGGCATCTAGTAAGGATGCCACCTGGCCGCCTCCCTAGGGAGGTGTTCCAGGCACGTCCAGCTGGGCGGAGGCCGCGGGGCAGACCTAGGACCAGGTGGAGGGATTATATCTCCACACTGGCCTGGGAACGCCTTGGAATCCCCCAGTCAGAGCTGGTTAACGTGGCCCGGGAAAGGGAAGTTTGGGATGCCCTGCTTGAACTGCTACCTCCGCGACCCGACCCCGGACAAAGCGGATGACGATGATGATGATGATACAATTCTGAATACCTAATTGTTGGTGGCCTTTTAAGTTTCTCCAAATGGGCCAGAAACTGACTCTGCTTGCGAATGACCGGAATGAGCCTCTCAGACATCCTCTCTGTGATGATAGCAAGAGTGGCTCCATCTATCCCGTGGTCTGGGAATAATATATCATTTAAATGAAGGAGAAGTTCAATAAGTCATAGTTTTAGCTTAATTTGACTTCTCTAAAACAAACATGGATAAGACTTGTTGGAAATATTGACGTTAACAATTCTAGTGTCATGATCTTTACAGGCCTGGAATACAAGGTTTTAAAATTCCATGACTTTTTTCCTGGTTTTCCATGACCGTGGGAACCCAACGTACATAAAGACAAATTCATATAATGAATAATCACTGCAATCAAACAAATTACTGATATTGGAAGTTGCAAATAACATAGTAAATCTCACAGGCCGATGGAGCAGTGTGATGTACAGGTTTTCCTCTTGATCCATGTACGCGTCAAGGGCATGGAAGTCACTTTCCTCCCCAGGTGTAATGGCCATCCAGTGAGTTGTTGATTTGACACCGTAGGCATGCCGATGCTCAGCGAAGCACCAAGTTTTGTAGAGTCTTCCGCACAATTTCCACTGGCTGTTGTACTTAACAATATAAACACTTTAAAAAAAAGCGGGATTTCCTCAGCATGTACAAGGTCAAGGACTAAGAAGTCTCCAGTTGTGTATTTGACTCTGTCATAAAGCACTTGTTTGGTTTTCCAAAGTGTCTCACTCAATTTAGCGTTGTCCTCTGCAATAACCTCCCTCAGCTCAGAGGGTAGTGCACGCAAAGGTATCTCTATTAACGAGTATGGGACCTCTTCCAAATCAAGGTTTCCAGTTGACTGTGCTTCCCAACACTCGCATTTGATAACGCTTTGCCAGAGTCTTCGCAATATTCTGGTAATTGTTTACAATTGATGACAAGCGTTTAAAGTACAGGTGTTTGGCCTCGTATCTGAGACACCAATGTGCTCTTAGTGGACCGTGCTGTTTGATTAATTGAGGATAGTGGACCATAAAGTGAATCTTCGGTGTGAAGTTGTCAGGGAACAGCTTCTGAAAGCTCTTCAGAAATTCTGTGATGAGAGCAGACAGTGGACTCAGCCAACTTGTTTTGATTACAGGTGCAAGCACAATATCACACATAGAACTAAGCAGCAAATACAAAACCCAGTAAGGGTTTCCCTGAGGGACAAAGCTTCCAATCAAAAAAGGCAGGAGTCGGAAAAGGGTCAGTTTTTCAACTGCTTTTCCTGTGATGGCACCTTGCTTCAGAGCAGATGGCTTCAGCAAGACAGGCCTGTGAGAAACAAAATTCTGTCCAAAGGGCAACTGTTGTAGCTGGTCATTAAACTATTGCAGTGTTACCAGTTTTTCACGGCCAAGTTTTAGCAAGAGCAATTTCAAACAAACAAACTAGTTACACTATTGCTAACTTATTCTTATGCAAAATAAATTATAGTAATATACCAAACAATGTCACCCGAGCAATTGTAGTTCAATAAGGTATAATAAATATGAGGGTTTTCGTGGCTCAAAATCTGACCAGAGGGTGGCACCTCAGTTGAAACACCATTTGAGCTGAAGTCGGTCATGGTAACAGTTAACGTTAGCTAACTGGATCAAATTAATTAGCGCTTAGTGTCAATTTTGGTGTAAATAATTCTGTTTCAAGGTAACGTTCAATTGCCTAACAATTGTTCACAAAATATAACGTTACCGTTCATACATATTGGTAACGTTAACTATCCCAACGTTAAATCTGAACCACTGCCTTACAGAGCTAGCTAGCGTTACTAACGTCATTGTGCTTACATTACAGCTGCTGAAATTAGCTAACGTTAGCGTGACTGTAAAGTGAGCGTTGCAAAGCACGTAAAAAATTACAAATACCAGTGAAAACTTTTCCCCTAACAAGCAAGTTGCTTTAACAGTCTTTTTCTGTGGCAGTTAACGTTAAGACACTCACCTCACTGGCAGCTTCTCATCTGGTTTCCTTCTATGAATCCAACGAAAGATGCTCTCTCACGCAACCGTCGAATAACGAAGTATTTTAGAATTTTTTTAAAGACTGCTCGCGCACGCCACTGACAGAGTTTGCACCTGCAGGAGTCACTGATAGACGCGTGCAGGTGTTTTTTTTATCTTTATTTTCCCCCAAGGGGATAGGCCTACTTTGCCTGATTATGTGCTCTGATCATTTTTATTACAACAATGTGATGAAGTGGAACAAGCTTCTTCAACTGAGATGTTTTTCTTGAGTAAAGAATAGTTGATCATATCAAGCTAATAATAAACTGGTCACGCCATCCCCAGCAGTAATTCTGTGTAGGTTGACATCGACTTCGATTATTATCTTGTGATAGGCTATCTGAATTGTATTCCCCCCCTCTGGATATTTCACAAATCGCACCCTGTCTGTAGCTTATATATAGCACCTCAACCACCCCAAAGAGCCACTGATGGATCTCTAAAGAACCATGCAAGGGTTATGTTTTTTTATACAACAATGGTGCTATATGGCACCTCACCCACCCAAAAGAACCACAGAAGAACCACTAAAGAACCATTATTTTTTTGTGTGTAGCTAGCTAGATTAGGTAGATTTGGCTGACGTTAACTACCTAGCTATTTCATATCACACTTTAGGTTTTATTTTCATGTATAACATAACATTATGCCAGCCTCAGACTACACACATTCAGGCCGTTCTCAACACGATTTAGCCGGTTAAGACACATTTCCAGCGATGGTCTGACCATTTACAGATACAATCCCACGACAAACCAACATACATACTAGCATGTCAGAATTTTTTTATGCCGTTGCTCGCCTTGTGTTGTGTGAAATCTCCTACAATGGTGAACTTGACACTGGGTCGTAAACGTGTTCATTGGTTGGGGTCAAACGTGTAACGCTAGTGTGCCTTTTCTCACAGCACATTTTCGAAATGTGTCTACACGGAAATCATGTCAAGTGTGATATATTTGGATTATAAAATAGGCCTTCTCTATTAATCTTGTGTTCACAGATTGAAATATACCCAGGAACACAAGTGTTCTGTGACAAACTGGCGTGGGCCTCATTGTTGGATGCCTGTTCAGTGTCTGTCTTCCTATGGACAATGCTCATGGCTGTTTCCGGTGGATGTTCTCCTGAAGAGCAACTTGAGAAGTCAAATCCGGGAGGGAAGGCAAAGCAGGACTCCTCTGCACCCCAAAAAAGTTGATCCCATTTATAGTATGTTGATGTGTGTTTGTTTGTGATGTGTGGGGCTAACATGAATGAAAATGTAAAGGATATGGGGACAAATGTTAAGGAAACGTTCACCCATTTTAGGAAAAAAATGTGTCACTGTTATTGTCTAATATTAATAAATTATTTATTTATTCATACGAGCCACACTGAAACAGTGGCCCCAGGCTACGCCCTTATAAATAGGAGCAGCGATCAACGCCAATCTTGATGAGCTCCGGAGCAAGACACGGGTTGAGAGCAAGAAACATGAAGACAAAGAAACTGAGGGAACCCTGTTGCTTTTGGCCAATTAAAACCCAGTTAACTCTCAAAATTGGTCCTCAGAAGGACTTCTTTTTAGTTTTTGGGCAGAAGTCATGTTGTCCTGAACATAGAATGACGTCTGTCTGTTTATCAGAGCATGTTTTGGTCAGGCGCACTGCACTTCGCGTTTTTGCATTTCCTGGATTAAATATATTATTTAAATATACAAATGTTGGGATTTCTCATTCTTTTCTCCTATGTTACTATATAAAAATGGTGTACTAATTTAATAAACATATGTTCCTTACACTTTTCA